>SNQJ01S0009377.1:260281-271752 GCA_010110895.2 Picea sitchensis | reverse complement strand
TAAATACATTATATATTTATAAATTCGTTAAACCAATTACATAATTACTTTAGTTAAAGGGATTAGATTTAATGGTGAAAAATGATGACTTTTGACCATTCGCTTAGATTCAATTTGTATAGGCTTTAGTTGGAATTTTAACGTGGTTATAAGATAAACTAAAGGTAGAGGTCGGACATGTAACACATATGATACTACTTGCATACACATATAAGTAGATAAAATTCCTCTTGATTTTCTCATTAAGACCTTCCAAATGGTATATTTATCGAGTGCCTTAAGGTAACCATGGGTGAAATCACGACTAGTGGTTGAACATGTGAAGTATGCATAGCACTACATATGAAAACATATGTGGACCAAAGCCCACCACATTTTCTCCTTAAGCCCTACGAAAAAATAGGAGATTACCCCATGGTGTATTGGTATAAAAGGCATTGTTATTGTTTGGAAGAGATGCAAAGTTCAAAGTTGTCTACCCCCAATACTAATGTAGGTTTGTACCATGTTAATATGGAATTAGGGTGCATAGCTCCCCAAAGATAAAATAAAAAACAAAATTTACTAATGGAAAAAAGTTACAATGCCCTAATTATACTTGTTGGGAGAAATAAAATAGCAATAAGACAAAACTACGTACAACCTCAGTATGATTTATGTGATATTATTTCTTTTGAATTTCCAAAGTCACTTCACCATTGAGTATAATATCCCTTCTTAGTTTTCTAAGATGATTTATTTTTTGGGTGAAGGGTCACCACTAAAGATTCAAATCCCTCAATTCCAAACAAAAACATCAAATCTTAGAGAAAATTAGCTTCCCAAACAAAAGGGCCTCTTTCGTCAACAACATCAAGAAGAATGTTTCCCTTTTTGTACTTTCTTTCCCTAAAATTCCCCATTCCCTATGTTGTTTCTTTGTGGTAGAGAAACTAGATTTGATTGATTATTGTCCCCTAATGGGCCTTTCAAAGGAAGTGAGGATTCTCCAATGATATCCTCTAAACTAGTTAAAAGTTAAAAGATCTTTAGTTGATGACCCTGAAGGCTAAACATACTCATCCTTCTCAAGATTTTCCTTGAATGGGGAAACCCTTCTAATCCAAATGTGTTCCTAGCAAAATTAGTGCAATCTCAAAAACAACTACAATGAATCTCACACACAATCACTAAATTATGGCAAGTTAATATTTAAGTGACTTAACAATATCAGAAATGAATTCGCAAAGTATTCATACAAATTGGCATGATAAATAGGAATTAACTCAAGTGAAAACTAGATTAAATGAAAAAAATTGTAGAATATAATATGAATAACATAAAGCTTTACAACAAAACTATATAATTATCAACCAACAATGGCTAAATTGAATGAACTTTATTATCAAATATTGTAGTATAAATAAAATAACTCAAGGTAATAAAAAGTGTTTCACATCTTGTTTCTTCATATTTACGATTATATTAGGGTACAAATGTCAGGAACATAAAGAGACAAAGAGAAAGAAGACAATGGTCCATTATGATTGTTGGGCTCCCAATGATCATCACTTGTTGAGTTGTCCATCCATCTCAATGCACCTATGCTAAAATTGATCCGGATTATTTTCGAAATAAAATGCAAGCAAAGATATTACAATGAAATACACCTAAAAAATGCCAGAAACAAATAAATACAACAATACGTGATTTCTATTAATGAAAGAAATGTACAGAGATTGTAAAAATACAGAGTGCAAGACTCGCTAGAATGGTGGCATCTTTATCTCTGAGAAGAGATGTGACGGCTACACTCATTCGCAAGAAGATGAGTACAATGAGGCTCTAAAGGCCTTTTTATGATAAACATGAATGCCAAAACCCTAAACATCCAAAAACCTAACCCTAGGAGATGAAGCGCCAAAAGTTATGTGGGCTCCATTGGGGTAATTTAGTACATCAACTTCTCGTGGTCGTAACTTTTGCATACGATCTTCGTTTTAGGTGTGTGATAGCCCGTTGGAAAGGTATTTTCGAGAACTATGCATTATGTTGTCAAACTCTAACTCTGTCTATAGTTTGACTATGGAAATCCAAGAAAACATTTTTTACAGCCCCAAAACGGCCCTGGAAGTACAAAAAGATGTGCTGACACGAAAAAATCCAAAATAAGCCAGTTGGAATAGGTGGGAGGCCACCATTATCCATATGGATGTTGTGTAGGGCTTCCTGACAACCCTGGAAGTACAAAACCCACAATTACAAATAAATTTCACCATTACAAAGAAACGTGTTGAACTGAAAAGTGTCAAGATGAGCCAGTTGGAATTTGGAACAAGTGGGTGGCCACCAATATCCACCTGGATCAATCCTCCCCCCTTAGGAAGCATGGTCTCCATTGTGTTGAGTGCCTAGGGAAGAGGGTAAAGCGTTTTTTGAATCTGAATCTTGGTGAGTTGCATGCCTTGTTGGAGAAGTTGTGTTGCTTGGTCTGTGGGAGGTTGTCATGAACCTGTTGTTTGTAGGGTTGAATCTGTTCCACCAACTTGTTGCCTATGGGCTTGACGGGGCATTGTGTAGGCACCATTGCAGGTGAAGAAACAATATCTTCTTTCTCTTCTACAATATGCTTCTGTTGGATAGAAGGTGTTGAGGTTGCAGTGGTTGCAGTGGCCTTCTATGCATCTTTTGAACAGACTGTGAAGAGGATGAATTTTGCAGTATGAGATATTACCTTGTGTCACTGTTTTGGCAAAATAGTAGTCAGAACTACCTCCGGTATCCTCTAGAGTTGACCCCCCGGAGTAATACTAACACTACGGGGTCGAGACTCATAAAGAACATGACATTTCCACATATATGGTTGGCTCAAAACAACATTGCAAACATCAAGAGGGGCAACATCACACACTACCTCATCCTTGAAGGGTTGGATGCCATAGGACAGGCGACACTATTGGTTGACACGGAGATCTCGTCCATGGTGAAGCCACCTGATGTTGTATGGCTACAATGTTGTATGGCTACGGGTGTGGTGTTTTTGACAACCCCAAATATTTGATGACCTCGGCTAAGACAAGGTTCTTTTGGATATCGCTATCAACAATCAAATGCAATGGGGTACCCTTCACCCACATCTTTGAATGGAAGAGGCGCTCCCCCTCTTCAGGATCCACTAGTTCTTCTGGTTGAATTGTTGCAGTTGCGACAATATCAGTGGGGTCTACGTCGATGATTTGTTTGTTTTCAATAGTTTCTGGATCAGATTCTAAATCAGGGTTTGGCTTCTTGTCTTTGACCTCGACCACCAGTGATGGTTATAAGCGATATTCATCGGTGTTGTGCCAGGGGATTTTGTGGAAGTCCCACCACTTCCTAGTGTCATTCTTTGTCTTTCATTTACCCTTCTTTTCTTGTGTCTTGGACTGGTTGTCAGGAGGTTGTTGGTTAGGGTCATCTTTACCATGCTTTGGTTGTTACGGATTTGCAAAACCGAACTCTCATTTGTTCTGGTGCCTAAATTTATGCTCGATTTTGACAACATATCGATAGGCAACTCCCAATGATGAGATGTTTAGGAAAACTATTTTGGTTTGGATGTACCTATGTAGAACCCCACAGTATTTCAGAACCAGATGCCACTCGGAGTCTTTGATACCTAGCTTGGTGCGCAAGGTATGGAAAGTATTTGTGAACTTCGACAGTGTTTGGCTCTTCTCTTGCCACAGTGTGGTCCATCTCATGTATTGGTCTTCATAGTTATCAACATGGTAGTATTGTTCCTTGACCACATCCACAAAAAAATTCCAAGTGGTCTCGACCCCATATATTCCAGATTCCTCAATGGAACTTTGCTCCTAGTAAGTTTCCCACCAATGTTTGACATGGGGAAGAGCCTTGAGGAGTGTGAAGGTGATATTTTCCCTGTTGGAAAAATTGTGAACAGAGAAATAACCTTCTAGCATATTTAACCATTTTTCTAAGCCATCTGCATCTATCTGACCTTCAAATACGAGAATGTCAAAATTAACTTGTACCTTGAAGGGAGAGATTCTTCCAAAGTGGTCTCTTGATGAAGATGTGCCTTTTGCTATCAGCAGGCATTGAAGGATGTGGGAAAAATTATCCATCATTTTGTCCCTCTGTCACGCGAGAGCTTGCTCAAGCAACAGGTTAATAGAATCTTTTTCTCTGTTGTTTTTCTTTTATTCCACCATAGAGGGTTTCTTGAGCATGTGAAAGTGATTGTCCTCAAGAGAGACAAGCTCGAGACCCAACTTGCTATACTCGGACCTCATTAGGGACATGCACTGAAAAACGATCAAGAACAACCTGCTCTGATACCATTGATCCAGATTATTTTCAAAACAAAATGAAAGAAGAGATATTACAATGAAATACATATAAAATTTCTAGAAACAAAGAAATACAACAATACATGATTTCTGTTAATGAAATAAATGTACAAAGACTATAAAAATATAGAGTGCAAGACTCGCTAGAATGGTGGTAGTTTTATCTCTGATTAGAGATGTGATGACTACGCTCATTCGCAAGAAGATGAGCACAATGAGGCTCTGAAGGAATTTTTATTATAAAGATGAATGCCAAAACCCTAGACATTGAAAAATCTAACCCTAGGAGATGAAGCACCAAAATTCATGTGGGCCCCATTGGGGTAAGTTAGTACATCAACTTCTCGAGGTCGTAACTTTTGCATGCGATCTTTGTTTTAGGTATGTGATAGCCCGTTGGAAAGGTCTTTTTGAGAACTACACAATATGTCTTCAAACTCTAAATCTATCTATAGTTTGACTGTGTCAAACCAATAAAACACTTTTTAGGGCCCCAAAATGGCCCTAGAAGTACATAAAGTTATATTGACACCTAGATGTTGTTTGTGTAGGGCTTCGGGACAACCCCAAAAGTATAGAACCCACAATTACAAAGAGATGTCCCCATTACAGAGAAACGTGTTGAACTGGAAACTGTCAAGATGAGCTAGTTGGAATTTGGAACAAGTGGGTGGCCACCAATATCCACCGGAATAAAAAATGAATTGTATGATTGTGATCAGAAGTGTGTGCCTAGGTACACAACAAAGTTAAGCACTATCAAACTTTGAGATAGAGTGATAAGGTCATAGTGCTTGAAAGTGTCACTAGAATATAAGCGCATTAGTAAGTGGCAATGTCATATTGTCAGTTTGATGCACTCCAAAGCTAGCCACTTTAAGATGCATGTTCGTATTTAGACAATATTCTAGGCCAGACTTCTCCTATGTGTGCCTCCTTTAGCCATGTACATAGCTAATCTCTAGTTTCCATATGGGATCATTAGTGTGCTCTTGCTCTCTTTATATTAGTCATTTACACTAATGAGAGAATGTTGCAACTCTACCCCTTTCTAGTAAGAGGCATTATGTTTCTTCATAGCCTCTTTGATCAATGCCTTTGAAGGGGAAACCTCAAAATCTCTCTTGAGGACGAGTGACGACCAAGTGGTTGGTCTCAAAAATATGTTTTGGATCATATATCAACTTATTCATAATCAAATTTTTGTTTCTAGATTACACCATCAATATCCAATATGATTTCCTCCATAAGGCTTGACCAAAATCCATCTCAATGTAGATCCTTGCAAATGTGGAAGTATAACTCGAAATATACTTTGGGGAAATCAACATGAACCATTTAAGAAACTCCTTGGTTGCTTGAAGGGAATCCTCACTTAAAAGATATAGAAGGAGATTGAAAATCCTTACGCAAATTGTAATAAATGATAAGACTTGTGTGAAGGAATCAAAGACTCAATGTCCAAGCCACATGAAAAACAAAACATAACCCCAAAACAAAGCACCATTGGAAACACCTTATGTTTTCCATAAACTACCAAATATTCCATGAAGAAAAATTTTCTCACAAGGGCAAATAAGAACACCACTTTCAAAAAGGGGTTTCAAGAGTTTGATATCCAAGAATGTAGAATCTATTAACTTTGGCCAAAAAATTGTTAAAAAAACATGTCAACTTATGAGAGTTTAAATAAACTCCTTTGGCATTGAGCACTTGAGGATTGAGCTTAGCAATCTAATTCAGATAATTTTCCACATGGAAACCACCTTACATGGAAACCACCTTACATTAGGAGGGATGATGGCCATTGAACAACAACATATATGAAAGAGAGGGCTTTCCTTTTTCAAAACAAAGTAGACGAACCCAAGATGTGAGCAGTGTTTTACTCTAGAAGCATAACAACTACCTTTATTTTGGAGGGATGGACACCCTTGATGAGATGAGTAACTTATACTCTCTTTACGAAGATAAGGACAAAAGGTCTTGTTGACTTCAATGGAAGAATTAAGCCCTTCGAAGGCAAAGCGATAACAAGTCCCATTCAATAAGCAAGAAAACATGCATCTAAAATGAAGGGTAAAGACAACCCATAAAAACAAGGAAATAAAGAAGGTGGTATAACAACTTACAACAAAATCAATTCAAAGAGTAACATAACATTCATTATACAACTAAACAAAAGACTAGGTTTATAGTGACACATAAATATGATCACCTTTTATATTAAATATCGACCTTTCTATTAAATTTATTACACTAATTATACCAACATTTATGATTTTTGTAATAAAAATATATATTTATATTTGTAATCTAGATAAAATATAAATAATGAACTAACACTTTACCTTTTTTTATAAGGACATCGTTATAATCATAAGTAGTACTTCAAACATGAAGTCATGGTGCAACTTTACTTCCCTAGGATATTGGGCTTTACTTTTATTATGGTTCTCGATCAAGGGAACTGAACTAGAAATAGATTGTCAATATTCACCCCTACGTATAATCATAAGTAGTACCTCAAACATTTGGTCATGGTGCAACTTTACTTCCCTAGGATATTGGGCTTTACTTTTATTTATTGTCCTCAATTAGGGAAACTAACCATACATTGTCAACATTGACCATGGAAATAAATAAAAATGGGAATATTCATTTTGTGGGTTGAATGGAGGACAACTCTTAGATAATTCAATGATTTTTAAGTAAAGAGATTCTAAAATTATTGAATGATTTAATAAGTCGTACATTCTAAGTAAATTTTGAGAGTCACAATTTATTTTTATGTATTAATTTATTTATAGGAAGATTCTCTCTTGGCTCAATTGTCAATGGAAAGGCACGTTAACAGATTTCATGATTATGTGAGACCAAGGAGCGTGCTTAATGGGTTGAGGACATGACACTATATCAAAGGTTATCTCGTTAAATGTTCACGTGTAGGTTGGAATATGGTTCACCTGATGGGAACATAACACAATTCACGGAATCTCGTTCTACTTCAGAATCCGAGAAGTTAGTCATAGAGAACACCTCATAATAAAAAGTTAATGCAAATTTAATGAATATTGAGGACATGACACTACATCAAGGTTATCTCATTAAATGTTCACGTGTAGGTTGGAATATGGTTCACCTGATGGGAACATAACACAATTAACGGAATCTCGTTTTACTTCGAAATCCGAGAAGTTACAGAGAACACCTCATAATAAAAAGTTATGCAAATATAATGAATATTAAAATTATGGAATATAGAGTTAAAATATAATGAATATTAAAATTATGGAATATAGAGTTAATTGTATATAAGTTTGGGTTGGGAATCTTAGTTTTGGAATATGATCTAAAATTGTTTTTGCTTGGTTAGTTTTTTTAGATATAAAAAAATAAGTTAATGATTTAAGATCTGAAAAACCCTTATATATCATCAATAAATTATTATTTAACTAATTTTAAAATGAAGATCATTAAAAGATTATGGATTCAAATTTAATAAAGTTGTTTTAAAATAATATATATATATATATAATATTTTGAAAACATTTATTTTAAGTGATAATTACAAAATGTGAAAAAATGCTTAAAAGTTTTTAAAAACACTTTAAAAAATTGAGATTTGAGTATATGGGTTTTTTCTTTGGATTTCAGGCCTTTTACATATTTTAAAACGTCTTTTACATAGAGATTAATTATTTCAACGGATATGTGTTTCAATCCTCAACGTTTCGGTCCCTGGGTAGCCTCACGGGATATATTTGTGTAATCAAACACATATAGTGTACAAGCACAACATGTCGAATATGTCACTTGAAAAATTCGACTGTTATCAATTACGTTGATTTTGAAGAGGATGCAATAATGGCTTCAAAGTTTCATTCAAATTACTCGTCTCTATTAAAGTCTTTGGATGTTTAGGAATTTTAACTTTCTTCCTATTAATAAAACAATAATAATAAAATAAAGAGTATTTATGCATTTAGTTCATAGAGTTTAGTTCATAGAGTTAGTGTTAGACTTAAATTTATCATTGTTGGTGTTGGTAGATTTAAGTTTATTATTGTTGGTGATGGTCAATAGTTCTACTCTCTTGATTTTTAATGGTCAAAGCTTGTAATCAAGATCAAAGGTTTACCTATTTATCCTGTAACCAGGGCCAAAGGTTTACCCATTTATTTACCCTCTAACCAAGGCCAACGGTTTACCCATTTACCGTACCGTACATGAAATATACAAAGCCCATTTACCGTACCGTACATGAAATATACAAAGTATTTGGAAGCTTTTGCCAGAATACATTTCATAAAGAAAAAAATAACATCTATGCATTTTTACCTTACCTTCTATTTGTCAAGATTGTCTCGGACTCGAATCAAGCATTCTTCAGCCATTAAATCGCTTCTCTACTTTCTATCTGAACATTTTGGTATAGGAATCAAGTGCATTCGAAAAATTTTAAGATTGTCTCGGACTCGAATCAAGCATTCTTCAGCCATTAAATCGCTTCTCTGCTTTTTATCTGAACATTTTGGTATAGGAATCAAGTGCTTTCAAAAAAAATTTCATTTTAAGTGTACAAGGAGTCGATTTAGCACTGTTCGTTGAAGTAATCTGGAGTCTGGCATTCACAATTGCCCTACTGGAAATTTAAGCTTAATCTCAGCCATTTCGGAGTAGGATTGCCTTTATTCGTCCAATGATTCTTTTTGTCTAAAAAACGTGGTTCTTTAAAAGTCTTGAGCATGCAGAAACGAGCCTACTTACAGGGAAAATGATGCCAGTCATCCCTTTTTTTCGCTGTTCTACTGGATGTCTTGACTCTGATTAAGCATTTTTCAGAGTTGGATGATAACTACTCTCGAGTAAAGAAATTATTCAGCATTTCTGCGTGTCAGACCAGACAAACATTCTTTAAATGTCAGACTTACTGCAGTTTCATGAGTTTTAGTATATATATTATCGTCGCTGCTTCCACAGGAATTGAAAGATCGATATTTTCAGGAGAGGAATTTGGGGGACTTTTCTATATTCGAAGGCGCGAGTTCAGCCAAAGTTAGAATCTGCCTTTGAGATCTAAATACAGAGGTAAGCAGTTTATATATACATAAGGAGGATTGCTGTTGATGAGTCTCAATGTTTATTATCATCGGTCATACAGCAGGAAATGAAAAATCCAATTATTTAATCCAGGCATTTGGGGGAACTCTCTGAATTCGAAGTTCGAAAGTTAAGAATCTCCCTTCTTGATCTCAATCCAGAGGTAAGATTCTGTCATGAGCTAAATTTCAGTTCCTTTGAAGGCAGTGTTACTATTTTTACTCAAAGATAGGAATGTAAAATGTAATCTTACTGTGCTTCGAACGAAAATTCAGTATTTGGAACCCAAAAATCTGTAATTGTAATTGTAGAACATTAGTCTACGGTGCTAATCAGTATTTGGAGCCAAAAATTAAATATTCGATGCTGGTATTTCCTGTTAATTTGCTTAAATTTAGATAAACCTTAGCTCAAAGATTCATAGTAGTATTAGTGTGAGCTAAAATTACCTTTTGGTCATAGGTAAAAGAGGATATGAACCTTATATCAGAATTTTCATCCTTGTTAGAGTTGCTAACCGATTCTTGGATTGCTTGGCTAGGACCATGATTTTGTCCTGGGCTACAACCTATAGTGTTGGCTATGCTTGGCTACGACCCTTACCCTTGGCTACGACCTATAGTGTTGGCTATGCTTGGCTACGACCCTTACCCTTGGCTACGACCTATATGAGACGAGAAGGAGATTCCCTTTGATTGATTAGATCACATGAACCTTTGATTATATGACATGATTAGGAAGGGCATGATTAGATTCTAGTTGCTTGTATATTACCTTGGAGATTGAGAGTTGATTGTCCCTTGTAAGCTCGTCCTTGGATTAGGATGAGATGAAGAATAGATCTATGCCTGTCCAACTGTCCAATATGATCCATGATTTGACGTGTAGAAGATGATATCACAATGCAGTTGGTCGCATCGCTATGAACACAAAGCCATGTGAAGTAGCAGCGATTGGTTTAGCAAGTAACGGTTCAGTTCAAGTACCATATTTATTGGTATATGGGTAAGGATCTAAAAAATGATCCATAACCTTTGAGGTGACATAAAAGTCCCATAAAACCTTATTTGTAATATTATAAGTAGTAATATTATGTTTCCATGTAAATTGCGAGAGGAATGTGGATATATTAGATCAAGTTTCTAGATATTACTTCAAATCAAATTCCCGGAATTTTTAAGTGGGAACTTCTTCATCGATAAAAGATTTTACCTCAAATCAAATTGGCAGGATTTTTAAGTGGAAACTTCTTTATCAATAAAAGATTTTACCTCAAATCAAATTTGCTGAATTTTTAAGTTGGAACTTCTCCATCAATGAAAGAAAAGAGAGGTACAGAATATAGTTTCCAAATCAATCTTTGAAAAATGAATGTGCTTAAATAAAAAACAAACATAATAATTGCAAACACTTAAAATTAATAACAAGCCATTAACACCATGATATTTTGGGGAAAATATTTATGAAAGAAAAACCTCACATTCTAAAGCACATGAAATGTATTATTCAACAACTAAAAGGTTATAATTCAAAGTCTCTTTGCTCTCAACAAGAGCATTCAATAGTGGCATAATCCTAGAGAAAATTCAACAACATAACAATCAACTAAAAGGTACTCTATTATTTCCTCCACCCCAACACTCAATCTATAAACATAGTAAAACCATAAACCATTTATGGTTTACCATTTCTACATAGGAAACCACTAGTAGGTTATTTCCTGCCACTTCTCTACAAGTATTCCCTTGTTATAGCTCTGCTCAAGTTCAACACTGCATTATTCTTTGCACAACACTATAATTAATCTCTGCTCAACAGTGCATTCTCAGCAGAACATTGTAATTTTTTTTTTGTTTGTTAATTTGTGCGGGACCTGTTGACTACGCGATTAACCTGTGGCTTGAGAAACCGCGACTCAGGGGCATCTAAGCCGTCAAAATCACCCGGGGATCGCACCCGGCCTGAGCCACACCAACCCTTAACATGGTTGGATTTTTTGTCCCCGCAGGTTTCGAACCGGTGACTTTAACATCA
>SNQJ01S0009377.1:245288-260231 GCA_010110895.2 Picea sitchensis | reverse complement strand
TCCCCGCAGGTTTCGAACCGGTGACTTTAACATCACGGAGTGGCTTAACAACACACTCCGTCACCGACTGTCCTACACCTCGGGGACAGCAGAACATTGTAATTATTCTCTGCTCAACATTGTAATTATTCTTTGCTCAACACTGCATTCTTCTCTACTCGTCACTGTAATTATTCTATGCCCAGCACTACAAGGTGCATGACACACTTGCCCCAAAAAGCAGGTATACTTTTGTATAACAATAAAGATACCCAAACCCTTCCTCCCCTATTGACGTATATCTTGTCCATCATTAGAAAGTATTTGTCTTTCTTATATCTTATGTCACGGTTTTATTTCAAACTTATTATAAAATCAAATTGGTTAAAAATCACAAGTCTTTCATTTGTGAAAGCACATTCCCACTTTGAATACCCCTATTCCTAATCTTTCCAAAACTAATGGAACTTGAACATCTAATTAAATATCTGATCTTTGAAATTCATTTGCATGTTCAATTCCATTCATAGGTAGCATTTTTAGAACGGTTAAATGGGCAATTAAAACAATGCACCTTACATGTATCAAATTGCGGCAAGGCCATATTTTATCGAATAAATGTGGGGGTCGACAGTATGTTCTAGCACAAAGTCCCACATGTTGCACAGAGTGTCAAGCACAAATTAAAATCCCATTTAACCATTAAATAGATGCCGCTACATATTGATGTCTTTGAAATTCCTAGTTTCCTTTTAATTTATGTGTATGTTTTAAATGCATTGAAGTTTTGTAAACTTTTTAAACTAGTCAACTTGTTTTATTTAATCTCCTTTTTCAATTAAAATAGATGAAAGGGTTGTAAATACAATGACTTAACTAAAGTAAAATAGATGAAAGGATTGTAAATACAATGACTTAACCACGATTTAACTCACTTAAACGAGTTGGATTTAATGGTGAGAAATGATGTCTTTCTTAATATTTGACCCAATTTCAATTACTATGAGCATTTTATTTTATATGGTAGTTTGAGGTAACCATGAGGAATCTAAGAGTAGTGGTTAAACATGCATGATATGTATAGCACTATCTACACATACACTTAGATAGTCAAAATCCACTTTCTATTTTCCTTAAGCCCTTTGAAAATATTTATCTAGTCGGTACCTTAAGGTAGCCATGGGGACATCCATAGATGATAGTCATACATACAAGTTATACATAGCATTACTCGTGCCCACATATATGGACCAAAGCCCATCTTATGTTCCGATTAAGGTCTATTAAAAGATAGAGAAAGACCACATTGTGTATTGGTAAAGACATTGTTAATATTTGGGAGAGGTGTAAGGTTGAAATCTCTCCCCGCCTAATGTTAATGTGGGTTTGTATCATGTCAATGTAGCTTTGTGGTTTGTAGATTTCCACAAAGAAAGAAAAATCCATCTACTAATATGAGCAATTACAATGCCCTAAATATACTCGATAGATAAAATAATATTACACTAGGAGAGAACCAAGTGCAACCTTTTTATGTCTTATGTGAATTATTTTGAGTTCCTAGACTTGCTTCACTATTGATAATACTATTCATTCTTAACTTTCTTCAATGATTTCCTTTTTAGTGAAAGGGTTGCCACTAGAGATTCAAATCCCTCTGCATCAAATATAAACATTTAGTCTTCAACAATATTTGAAAGAATGTTGCCCCTTTTTTCCCCTTTCTTTTCTTAACATCAGTCCACTACCATTGTTGTTCCTTTGTAGTTACAGGTTGTTGTGGTTGTTATGATCTACATGGTGTATTGTTAAGAATTTGATATTGTTTCAAAATATCAAAATAAACCAACATATACACCATATACACTAATTATGAGTATGAAACACAACTCCCAAAGTGATAATATAAATGAGTTACACAATTACTCTTTATACATTAGGACAAACTCCTTTAAATAACCCAAGTACATCCATATATATTCACACCTAATCCCCATGTATGCCCACTATATGGTTGACTTACAATTTACATATACACTTAGCCCACATATATGACCTTCACATATACAATTCCCACATATATACCCCCATTAAGGTCATTATATAGTTGTTGACAAGATATTTCCCCAGTGACTTTGGGTCAAATCACGACAGAGAAAGATTGTATTGAGAAGACTAAAAGTCTTCCTCAACAAACAAGTATACAACATCGAAATAATAACTACTTCTACTAGGAGAAAGTAGGGAAATAAGAGAGGAGAAAGAGTGCATCTTAAGTCTCCTGTTTGATGTTGATCCCTACTCTTGTTTCTCGAAGAGCTCTCAATCCTTTATCGGAACTAGCCTGCAAAATGGAACAGAGACAAGTGTTGCTACGAGGTAGTTATATGATCAAACAATATACATGTCATGTACTATCTTCAAAGAAAATATGATAAGAAAAGACACACAATGTTGCATTGAATACACAATTTGGAGGGAAACAATCTCTTCTATTAGCACTAAATAACTAGCACACCCACATAATTGTGGCTGATCAACGTCGAAAGGTTGATAAGATGAAAAGAATCCTTAAAAGAATATATTAAATTTTATTATTGATTAACAAATAAACTGTTGGGTTTCATTTATCTGGTGTTAATATTTTAATTTTTGTTAATCTTTTAGGTGGCAATCAGTGAGCTATCAAAGTAATTTTTAAATATGATTAGGTAAATGTAAAAAAGTAAACACATAAACCGATGTCTTTATAATAGCTACGAAGTTAATGATTGAAATCACAGCCATTTATTTTATGTGACTACTAAGAATATTCCAACCATATTTAATCATGTCCATAGAAAACTTATTAAGCACTAAACCCCTATTAAATCTGCCCATTGTCAATAGGTATATGCCTTTCGGCGTAAAGAGGTTAATTAAAACTTGACTCACTTTCGACGCTGCTTTAGAGCCAACTACCCGGGTTCTTACACGAATCCTTCAAGCATCAAGTCAGCCACAATACTCTTCCTTGGATAGCCCAAATAGGGATAAGGATACACCCTATGGCTATATAGATAGGAAAGATGCATTGGAAAAAGAGTTTCTAGATTAGGGAATGTTACTCAGAGGATAATAAGGAAAAGGAGGCTTGTCAGATCTTAGCAACATAACCTTGCACCAAAAGAATTTTCCATTTCATAGCCCTCAATAGTGTTTTTATATCTTCCCCAAGAGGTTGGGGGAGTTGGAATCCATTTTGTATGGGCATGGGGACATTGGGAAACGAGCCCAACTGAAAAAACCCACCCGAAAAATCAGAATTATTTTATTTTTTCCATTTTTTAAGGGCATCTGCAAGTTGCAAACTAGGAAGTCACGGATATTTGTGCTTTGCATCAAAGGAGCCTGCGGATATGTGCAAAAGACATTATTTTTAGATAATTTGCATGAGGCAAGTTTGGGAAAATGTCTAGCAAGCTAAGGGAAAGGGTTAGGCCATGGAACAAATGCATAAGTGTGGCATTTTGTGCTATAACAGATGCCCCCTAATGTGTGAGGTCATAAGGGAAAAATGATGACCAAAACACATTATAAACTCTGAGAGGTGAGGATGCATTGAAATAACTCGTGAATGTCTCTGAACAATTGATCCAAGAACAACAACCATCAAAAAACATCAATGAAGAGTATTATTTTCCCAATTCGGGCATACCCATGCTCATGAGTGATGTAAGCATGGCCACTAAAGCAAGTACACTGTGGATCCATGGCATTTAAGAAGTAGAGCTATATTCCATGGCCACGAACAATACACAGTGGATCCATGTGATATAAATGAAGTAGCAAGCATGGCCACGAAAAATACACAGTGGATCCATGTCAAAGTAGATCATAGACACGAATAGATACACAGTGGAGCTATGTCTCAAAATCAATAACAAAGGATATCTGGGACCAAATGGAGAGAACAAGTTGATCCTCTACAAGTATCAATGTATGTGAGGTGGCACCATATGGGTCAAGAATGAGCAAAAAAGAGGTGGTGCTTGTACTTCACTTGAAGTCTTTGCTATGATCTGTCATGGTACAAGTCTACACTATGTGAATAAATGAGTCGAGGTCGAACATAGTCAGACATCGTTTGATTATCGATCATTGATGTATATCATTAACAAACGCGAGATGACCCATCGATGATGATAATGGGTGTCAAGGTACCGTGGTACAATCTAAAAAGTGTGAATGAATGAGTTGGCAACAAACACCTGGTAGAATCTATCGAGCAGGGGACATTTATGTATTCCCACTGTCAATAGCAAGGGAGTCGAGACACAAAGGAATAAATTGCATGGCTCAGAACTGGTAGGAATGCATAAGTAATGGGTTCAATAACAACAACATGTTGAAGCCAACATTAGGCCTAAATGCATGAGCAGTCCATATGTAATGCAATTACAACTCAACTTTAGGAAGTAAACCTCCTATGGTGGTATTTTTCATAATTTTAGTCTCTAGGGCCCCAAAAAGTATAAAATAATTCCAAGGAGAACTCTTTTCGAGCAAGGGACATAACTCTAGATCTCTAGCCCATAGCAAGAAGTTTTGAAGTCGATGGTAGAAGATCCGCTGGAAGGAAGGAAATAAGGCATTCTCCATCATCCAGCATGAGGGGTGGCAAAGGACAAATATTTGGAAGAGATTGGATGAAGAGACATGTACTTGTGATGATGAGATTGGCTTGACTGACTCAGGAAGGTCGACTTGCAAGGTCAGGAACTATCTGCAGAATGATCGACTATGGTTGAAACTTTCCCTTGAACATAGGCACGACACATTATGTGACTTACATCATGGATTATAAACTAGGATACATTTGTGATACATGAGGCATCAACAAACGATCCATATAATTGGAAGAATACCCAACCGGGGGAGATAAAACTAAAATACGAGAAAAAGTCTCTTAAATCCATACTAGACCCAAAATGACGAGATGTCGACTCAAGATTGTTCTTTGTTCAAGGATGAAAAAATTGCTTCCAACACAAGAGATGAACGCTCCCCCNCCCTCTTTTTATTTTTATTTTTATTTTTTTGTCTTTTTCATATTATAAAACCCTGAAAAAAGAATAAAACAATGCTATAGTACAGTGGAGGAAACGAGTGTCACGGGAAAGAAAAATAGTTTCAAAACGCAAGGAACATTCCTATCTTCAATGTAAGGAAAGCATATGCAGGATAAGAATACTCAGGGAATGTTTCCTCCAAGGATAGGGTGTCGAGATGCAAAGGCATAAATTGCAGGGCTCAGAACTAGTAGGAATGCATAAGTAATGGGTTCAACAACAAAAACATGTTGAAGCCAACATTAGGCCTAAATGCGCGAGCAGTCCATCTGCAATGCAATTACAACTTGACTTTAGGAATTAAACCTCCCATGGTGGTAGTTTTCATAAGTTTAGTCTCTAGGGCCCGAAAAAGTATAAAATAATGCCAAGGAGAACTCTTTTGGCCAATTCTAAATGAGAGTATTCATTTTTTTGTACATAGTTAGTTCGGTCCGGAAAAGGGTTAAACTTATACCGAAAAGACGTCTCTTCAAATCCATTTTACGAGTGTGACAGAGACAAGATCACTCGACCATATTTTCATATTTAAGGAGTCTGAAAAGATCTTAAATATGGATTCCCTCGTCCTTTTTCGTAAATTTAGTCTCCTGAGCACGAAAAAGTACAAAACAAAACCGAGGAGAACTCTTCTAGTCCATATACTAGAGTATACATTTTTTGTAATTAGTCCATTCAGTCCGAAAAAGGGGTAAACTTGTGTTGAATAGACATTCCTTCAGGTCCATTTAATGAGGGTAAAGGGAACAAGGTCACTTAACAATATTTTCCATTTTAAGGAGTCTGAAAAGAGCTTAACTATGGACTCAGTGATGTCGTTGTGAGTAGCATGTAAGGGAGGGAGTCCCGTGGGTAATATCCAAAATAAGAGTGAGTAGGAAACATGAAGTTCGAATGCAAACTCATGATGGGACTAATTAGGATTCTCGAGCTTAAGGGACAATCTTGCAACATGAGCACTAGAATACAAGGGGATTCTAAACTAAAGTGTCCATGGAAGGTAGGCTCTACCATCAACAAAACGATGTTTGTAAGAAAACGATAAGGTTGCATCGCTTGTTAATGGGGTCAACCCTAGGTTTAAGCGGCAATGGAAACTCATAATGCAAAAGTTCAGGTGAATGCACCCTATCCTAAATTCTAGTAATGAAAACATTACCTTCCCATAGCCTTCTAAAAGACTCGGCCAATCGATGGGAAGATACCAAAAATGTCCAAAGTATAGCCTAAGACCCGCAAAAACAACCACGAAACTACAAGAGACTGGCCATTAGTTGAAAATTTGGGGAAAATATCAAACTATAGGAAGTGGGTTTTTATAATTTTAATAAATTTTGGTTTATTTTCCCATTTACCAAGCCATTTTTACCATTTTACCCAAAAAACAACCAAAGTGACCAAAACCCTTGAACTTCCAAATGAAGATTTGTGGATCTTGGAGCAGCGAAACCTCTTTCCACCCAGACCAAGTAAGTATCTTCACCCTACCTTGCATTTCAATTCATTCTTTACTCATTTTCATGAAAAATTGGAGCTTAAGCCTCTCTTTTTCAAATCACCTCTATGTATCTATGGACTACCTTAAGGAAAACTGCGGATATCCACAACTGGTGGAAACACCAATCGTGGATATTTGTGCATGTTCTCACTAGAGGCCACAGATGCCCAAGGAAGTTTTTGAAAAAGAAAAACTTACTCAAAAAATTTCTGGAAATTGGGCATGATGTTTGTTCATTGGAGAGAACGTGAACATGAAGAGGTGGACCGGGCAGTATTCGATGACGATGATGAAAAACAATATCTTTATGCATGTGGCATGTATACATTTTTTCAAATTGGTGGCATGAGGGCCCAAAGGAGATTGTTGAATCTCTTAATTGACTATTGGCACCCTAATGTCAAGGAATTTATGCTTGTTGGGTAATCACTGACTATCACCGTGGATAAAGAATCAAATGTCAGTTCATTCGAGCTGAGTTAACCACTCTTATTAATATTGTTTTTAGTGACTTATTTATGACTTCAACTTGATTGTTGGCTTGAGGATAGTAGGGAGATGAACTCTCCTGCATAAAACCTAGTTTTGATGCTAATTCAATCATCATACAGTTCTTAAAGTGACTTCCATGGTCAATGACAATCTCCTTTGGAACATCGAGCCTAGCTATCACCTGATTAAAAATGAACAATGTTGCAGTTTTCCCGTTGTTAGCAAATGTTGGCATAGCCTTGGCCCACTTGGTGAAGTAGTCGACGACCATGATAATTTACCGATGCCCCCTAGCCAAAGTTGGGTGGCATGTCATAAAATATACCCCCCACTTTGTGAAGGGGCCAACAGTAATAACGAGAGACATGGGAGTGAGATCTGTGTGCATTTTCTTAGTGAATATTTAACACAGGTTACACTTCTTGGCCGCCTCCATACAATCTTTGAAGATCGTGGGACAAAAGTACCCGGTGTGAAAAATATTTTGGGATGTCACCAACCCAAATAGGTGACCTCCACATACTCCACCATTGCAGTCATTCAACACAACCTATGCTTCTTCAAAAGTCAAATAACGATGAAGAATCGAGTCCACCCCATGCCGATACAACGTGTCAGCGATGATGGGGTAGTTTTTAGCCATGTGACGATCTCATCGTCGCTCATCTCATGAATATTTTGGAGGGAACTTTAGATTCTAGAGATATATAAGAATATCCCCATACAACGGGTCAAACCAAGAGATGAGGAAAATATGCTCATCCGGAAATGAGTCTGTCATTTCGATTTCCTTATTCTCAATTGGGAACTCTGACATTAACTCAGCAAAGACCAAAAAATTCTTAGAATTCGCGGATGCCAAGTCCAAATCAAACTCTTGAAGCACAAAAATCCATTTTTTGTACTTCCCGCCAATAATTTGGCTAGTCAAAATGTATTGGAAAGGATTAACATTGGCAATAATGGTTGTCTTACATAGTAGAATATAGTGTCGAAGTCGTTGGATAGCATGAAACGTTGCCAATTCCATCTTTTCAATGTGCGAGTATTTGAGTTCATGACCTATCAATGCATGACTTAAATAATAGATGACGTGCTCTTGGAGCTCATCATCTTCCTGAACAAGAACCATGCCAATTGATGATTCTGCGGCTGCCAAATAAAACAATAAATCGGGATTGTAGTTGGGGGAACTCAGCAAAGGAGTTGGAACCAAATATTTATTTAATGCATCAAACAAATGGTATGTGGCTTCCTCCCAATAAAATGGGACCCCTTTCTTTAAAAGTCACATAAAACCTTTCGTGATATTGGCATAGTTCGACAAAAATTGTCGGAGAAAATTTGCCTTTCCCTGTAGGCTGTGAAGTTGTCTAATCATACATGGGAGAGGAAACTAAATTATTTTCTCAACCTTTAAGGGGTAAACCATGATCCCCTTCATCAAAACGATGAATCCAAGAAGACGACCGAAGGTTGCATAAAATATAAACTTGTGTGGATTCAATCGGATCTGATAGTAATTACATCGTTCGAAAACTAAGTAGAGGTGTAAGAGATGTTGGGCTCTCTTCTGCAAATGAGTTGTTAGATCATCTAAGTAAACCTCCACTATATTCTTCAAGTCATGAAAATCGAACATCATGGCTTGCTGGAATGTAGCACCAATGTTTTTAATACCAAAGGGAATCTTCTTGTAAGCAAAGGTTCCCCAGGGAAATATAAAGGTTGTCTTGTGTTGGTCCTTCGAATGAATCTCAATCTGGTTGTAACTGGAAAAGCCATCCATAAACAAAAATATTTCTCTCCCTACAAATTCATCTAATATATGGTCGATGAATGGCATTGAAAAATGATCTTTGGGTCAAGCCTTATTTAAGTCTCGAAAATCCATGTAGACATGAATTGTACCCTATATTTTATCTACCCTAACTGGGTTGGAGACCCATTCCATCAAAGGAATGGGGTAGATGACACCTACATTAAGAAAAATTTCCACCTCTGCTTTGATTTTCTCCGCCTTCCTAGGGTTTACAAGTCTCAACTTTTCTCGAACTGTCTTTGCATTTTTGTAGGTTCGATTTCATGTTGAAATATCCGAGGATCAATGTGAGGCATTTCCTCATAATACCATGCAAACACATCTCGAAACTCTTTAAAAAGTGTTGTGTACTAAATGATCTTGTCTTGCGAGAATTCTACTTCGATGAAGACGTTTTTGACGACATCAGGATTCTTAGAGATGTTGATCGGGATCATCTTCGATATATTAGCTATATTTCCTTCAGCATAGACACCATGTTCAGCCAAGGGATTGACTACCCCATTAACACTTCCAACAATGGCTAACTTCAACTCTCCATTCTCTATGTGACTTAGTTTGGGGAGGAAATGTGATATATGATGCATATCTCCCCAGGGCCTTTCATCTCTGACCATTGCCTCGATAATAGCTTCATATGAAGGAAAGACAATATCTAGAGAGTCTTGGGAGATTGAAGAGTTTTGAGCCCAAATAGGCTCAGGAAAAAGATCATATTTCTCCATGACCACAAGAGTTTGATCTGGGTCTATCGTGGCTTGTTGAATGGCTTGATAAGCTACTTCAGTTGCAGACAAGGGTTTGACCATCCTGGAATGGAATTGACCTTCAATCGAACTAGATGGTGAAGGAATCATCCAAGGGTCATGCATATACGACGTTCTAAAAAAAACGACCTTATTGATGGGAGTGGCATGAACATACAAAATCGGTGCGGGAGAATCAAAAGAGCCCATAAGCAAAGGGTACATTCCACAATCGATGCTCTCAACGGTCACATGAGAGTTTTCAATCCAAGGGACAATGGTCCTAGGGTTAGCTACCACATCATAAAGGTTGGACACCACCTAATCGATGATCACAATTCTTCCCTCGTGGGGAAAGCATATAATCCAAAACACTGTTGTGATGAAAATCATCATGGCATATGTCCAACTTCTTCCTAACAACATATTATATTCGGGTGGTGCGTCAATTACTTCAACCTCTATGCAAACAAAATTTCCCCCCAGTGTAACTGGACAAGAAGGAATCAGACCATGTGGTTGAAATGAACATCCTTCGAAGGCAGTCAAGAGTGTAGGAGAGGGGGTAAGTTCAAGAGAACCGATAGCTTTCCAACATGACAAGGACCTTACACATGTTGAAGCACCCTCATAAATGATGGTTCTCTTAACCAAAAGATTGTTGCAAACAACACCAATATGAAAAGATACGTGATATGGAAGTAAGGGCCTCATGTCAGTAGCATCAAACATCGTTACGAGTTGAATGGAAGAATCAACAACTCCTATAACAAACAAAAACGCAACATGCTACGAGGGGCAACTTTGGAGCACCTCTAAAGAAGACATTACACAAGGCATCTGAGCCAAACCTCCATAATTGAAAAACTAGGAGCGACTCTTGCATTGGGGTTATGCATTTTCCTTTTATAAACACCCTTAGGTATGTGTGACATTGCCTCTTTGTCAGGCTTCTCTATGTGGAGATGGGCCTGATCTTTTGAAGTTTTCTTACCCTTCTGGGTCGACTCAGGATTATCATAATTCTGAGACCTTGTCGACAAATATACATCATTTAGCTTCAAATGACTAAGCATATTTACTACTCCTTTATATCCATCAGAGGGAGGAGCACTTGAAGTTCCCCCTTGTGGGTTGAAGTTGGAAGAACCCACTTGCAAATTATGCCCTTGTGGAAAGGGATTCTTCAACATAGCAGGGTGCTACTGTTGATTCAACTTTATAAGACGTTGGAATTATTCCATTTGTGGGAACTGATACGTAAGGTGATCATTGTTACAAAGCTTGTAAGGAAACTTCACCTTCCTTTTTTAATCCTTCCCCCCCTCAACATTCTTATCAGACTTTTTGTTATTTCCCCCACTACCTCTCTTACCCTTGCCTTTTTTCTTTTCTCTAGGTTGCTAAGGACCCTTCAAAGACTTCATTTGCACAGAATGTACGTCTAAAGACTAGGTGGCAAGGGTGGTTGAGCTAGAGGTTGGATTGGCCATAGGTTGTTGAATAGAATAGTCATGTTTGTGACTTTCATTTAGGAAGAACCCACTATACCATTGACGTGTGGGTTAGACTTTGGATTTTCCAAGTCGAGAGTAAATCACGGCGAGTTTAGCATAATCTCATAGAGCATGCCTGACTAAGAGTATATGAGCTCTAACTGTTGTGCTCAAAAGATTGCCTATTCCTTTGAAAACACCCCCTAAGTTGCAACGTCTTTCGAAATACAGGGGAGTAGATATTTTAGGAACCATTCAAGGAGGAAATCGGGTGGAATCGTAGCCTTAATCAATCTTTTCCTTCTCCTCCATTACCGAATGCAATTGGAAATGTGTGTTGCGTTATCTTGCTCAAAATTTGCCAACAGTTCTGTCCCGACATCATATCGGACAGGGAGTTGGAAATGGTTTAGGAAAACCATGGATAAATCATCGAAAGTCGAGTACTCCCCCCTCTCAAGTTCAATATACCACTTGGTAGTTCCTCCGATAAGAGTACGCTAGAACAAACACAATTGAATCAAATTGTCATTAAGCGAGTTGGACAAACACCACAAGTGGAAAGTCGTCATGTGGTCCTGCGGATCCTCACCACATTTCCCCTCAAACTTGGGTATGTCCAAAGGTAGTTTGGTTGGGACCGTAGGACAACTAGGATCATGAAGAATGGGATCATTCACCAACTTGGACAAGTATGGAAAATTCACTATTTCTAGAAATGGTAGTCAAGGCTGCATCATTGACTACTTGGCATCTTGAAAAGAAGGTCTTGGGTTGTAACTGGCACTAGGTTTCCATAAAGAGTTTTCATTTGAACCAGAGCTTGGGATAAAACCTTGTGGCCCCTGGTTGAATGGAGGAAATACTCCACCCATCTGGTTCCCGAGAGGACAACTGAGATTGCCCAGCAAGACCCCCAATAAAATCACGACATGGAGGTAGACTGACCGAGAAATGGGTTTCCCCCTTGTGACATCCCTTGAGATGGATTCCACTGGCCTTGGAGAGGGGTGCTCCCCAACGACGCCCCTGACGAAGAGAAAATTCCTTTCCAAGGAACGACTTGACCTGGGAAGGGGTTTCCTCGTGCTGACACTACGGATGCGGTGAAAGGGTTACTCCCAAACCCACTGTAAAGTGTGAACGAGGTTTATGTAGACAACATACTAGTGTATTGATATCCGCTACCCATAGAGGTGCCCCAACTCCATGCGGGGTTAGGTCCAGAAGATTGGAAAGGTCCACTTCCGACAAATGGGGTTGATGGAGGAATGTAACCTCTACCCCGAGACACAGATTGGTAAGGAGCTGGAATGCTCCCTACACCCACATTCAAAGACTGGGATGTTGGATGATAAATATCCAACCTATTAAATGTGTCTATCGATGACATTTCATATGAGAAAGCATTCATTGTTGATGAAAACAATGAAGTTGCACTCAAAATTTGAGTGGGACAAACAACCAACACAACAATGTTGTTGGTCGACGCAATGATGGTGGATTGAATCACACATGTATTTTGGTTTGACATACCAAGAGGAAAAACCTCCCCTGCTACTATCACCAAGGTGGGAGTTTAATGGGCTCCTGACCCTGACACCAACAAAGTGTCGCCCATATTGACCCAGTGGAGAGGGCGACTATCATTGAAGTACGATATGGGAGGTGGGACTTGTATGATTGGCAATGGAAAATCCCCAGGTAATGGAGGATTAAAGTGTGGAGCAAACTCCTCGGCTCCAAGATCCTCAACGATTACCTACTCTAGTTCTAAAGCATTAACTTCTGGTAGGAAAGTGTTAGACAAATCAAGCCAACTCCTTTGTGGAGGTGGGGCAGATTTATTTCTAATGTCTTCCTTAGGTGGAAGGCCTTGAACTCTCCTCGATATTCGGGGCAGTTGATGAGCCACTTTGAGTAATAATCTCTCGGTGACAATCGACTCGCCTTCCTAAAGTTGAACTATGTTCACCATTCACACCACTACAAATCCCTAAAGAGAAGAAAAAACACAAACAACTTTGTCAAGATTCCGACTCAAGTGGATTAGATCTTGGGACCAGAATAACAACAAAGCGGGCTTAGGCCCTTCTGGACAAAGACACGAGTTGATCAAGTCCTGTAGACCAATGCACAAAGGTATGAGAGGAAGTTATCCTGACCTCCACAAATTAGCCTTATTCGATGCAAGTGTTCTCACTTCATGAGGCACCCTCCAATAGTATTGAAATGTGTGATGAAAAATCTTCCCCAGGTACTACAACAAACCCCCGTAGTCACCTTGTGATGTACTTAGGAGAAGCAACTATAGTTACCAGTTCACAGTCGGGACCCAGGAGGTACAGTCGACAGTCAGGATCGAACATGTGGGCGGGGTAGAAAATATCGAAGCCTCTAAATCACTCATGGAGGTATGGGCACGATCGAAACCCCCAATACATGATCTCTCCACTACGCTTGGTCCAACTTTGGATGGGGGTCTCCTCGGCTATTCCTTACGCGACCTTGTGTTAAATCCTATGTTAGAGGAGCTTCCAAACTAACCTATACGACAATTGGATTCTTCACTCCCTATCTCAGACACCTATGTTGTTTTAGTGGCCTTAGAGAAATTTACTCTCCATCCTACACCAAGGCCCTCGCCTAAACTTGTTTGTTTACCCTAGCAAAATGAAAGTTTCTAATGGATTTTATTTAAGCATTCATTTTAATGGGTTTTTCTTTACTCAGAAAGGGTGTGGATGCAACTTTGGTGATTTTCTAACTGTTAGGTATCTAGAGAGGTAGTCGCGGGGGGGGGGGCATAGTGATAATAGTGGAGGCCATTCAATGTAAGGTGGACTAGATCCACTATATTATTAAATAAGGCCCACTATGGTAGTTAGATACAATAAATGGGTAGTTAGATATAATAAATGTAAGAGGAATTCTTAGATGGTTCTTCTTTTAGAAGATTCCTCTAGAATTTTCTTAGGTTATGGTAGCACTATATAAAGGGGTTCAAGCAATGTAATGGGATATGAAAAGAAGTTTTGTATTTGGAGTAGTAGCTCAATAGGAGGAAGCCCCCTCGAAGAGGCAAGTGAACAAGAGAGGATCCATTCCATAATAGGATCCATTTTATGGTGTTTCCGTACCTCAAGGTTTTTCTATAATAAAAGTGTGGTTTCTTCTGTATTGCTCTGTGTGGGCATTTTTTATTTTTTTTTACATATTTTTTCGGAGAAGAAAAGATGGATGCGACTTTCTAGACAATTTCTGTATATTTTTGTGAAAAAATTGCAAAAACGCATTGTATATTTGAGTTCCTCTCATAAAAACACCCAATTTAAAAAAAAAAATCATCCAAAACAGAGTCCGGGAAGTCAAGATATCGACATTTTAAAATATGCAAATTTCATAGCTTTTTCTGCGGACGATGGCACAATTTTCTGATTTCTATAGCACGTGAAGGACGAATTTGTTAAAACCAATTATAGATATGATTTCCTCTTTCAAAAATAGTTGATTTCAAAAAACAAATCACCCAAATCGGAGCTTCGAAAGTGAAGATATCGTTGATTTAAAATCAATCATTTTGGGGTGTTTTTTGTGACGAAAACAAAATTGGAGAGTTCATAACTTTGCACAAGGTGTTCAGATTGTTACCAGATAAATTCCATTGGATATATTATTTTAATATTTTTACTTTTGTACATTTTTTTTTTGTTTGTTAATTTGTGCGGGACTTGTTGGCTACGCGATTAACCTGTGGCTTGAGAAATCACGACTCAGGGGCATCTAAGCCGTCAAAATC
>SNQJ01S0009377.1:225724-241793 GCA_010110895.2 Picea sitchensis | reverse complement strand
TAATTAAGGATTTGACTTTTTATTTATGAAAAAATAAAAATTAAAAAAGTATGAAAATGTGTAAGTTTTAAATTTTTTTTTTTTTTATTAATAAATTTCTATATTTATGTAGATTTTATTCTAACTATTTAAAATAAAATTTTCCAATTTAAAAAATAACATGAATTTTAATATTTTAACGATATGAAATTGAAATCTTTTTAATTATAAAAAATATAAATTTCAATATTTAATTATAAAATTAAATTTTTAATTTTTAATTAAAAAGAATGAAATTTAAGAATTTCCAAAATATAGAGTGAAGAATTTCGATGTTTCAATAACTCAAAAATGAAATATGTCAAATTTTCATTATTTTCTTTTAACATTTCGTTAATATAAAATAAGCTTGTTCAGCTATAATGAAAAAAATATAAATTTAAAACTTTCAATGAATAAAAATCAAATTTATCCAAATTTAATTGAAAAATTTAGAAAATTTCAATAAAAATTATAAAAAACTAAAAATGGAAAAAGGATGGAAATAACTAAAAAGATTAAATTCATTCTGAAGATTTGATGAAAAGTATTAAACATTTTAGTAGACGTTTATGGGAGACATCGAAATTTTTTGACGATATTTATTCCAGCCCGGATTCCACTGGAAGAAGTCGAGACGAACCACCAGTAGAGGTCCAAAAAAAAATCATTCAGTCCCTAAATTGTGCCCCGGATTCCGAGATTAGCTTAATCCCATTATTAATTCGATCACAACCTTCCCGTACGCAATACGCCAAGAGTGGTTATGGAAACGCCATATAAGGAACCACGCCCTTTTGTCTCTGTAACCGAATTAAGGCTGCTGTGTTAAGATAATCTCTGGCCTCAAAGCACCATTCATGTAAGCGATACGGCATTTAAATCGTTTCTCTGCTTTTCACACGACATTTTGGTATGAAAATCGAGCTGTTAGGATAGGTTTTCACGAAAACCTGCCATTTATCGTAATTTGGTCCATACCCGTTCTTTCACACTTAATTTTTTCGCTCATTTCAAGCGTATTTGGAGTGGATTTAGGATTATTCGTTGGTTTTAGCCTAATTCTGCAGTCTGGCCTTCTTCAATTGCCCGATGGTCCTGCCTACTGGAAATTTCAGCTTAATCTGGATCATTTTGGAGCAGAATTGCCTTTATTCGCCCAATGATTCTTCTCCATGATTATTTCTGTGTAAAAGTTTTGTTCTTTAATGGCCTTTCCCGTGCAGAAAAGACCTGGAATAAAACAGTTAAATATTGCGTGCCGCGATTGGCGGGCCTACCTGGCAGTGAAAAATAATACCAGAATTCGCTCATTGTGCTGTTCTACTTGATGTCTTCACTGTAATTTAAGCATCTTTCAGTGTCGGACGACAACTGCTTTGAAGTCGAGAAATTGTTCAGCCTTTCAGCGTGTCCGACCGGAGACATTCTTTAGCCAGCAGAATTACTGCAGTCTGACGAGTTATAATTTGTTTTGTCATCGCTACTTCAACTGAAGTATTTAGAGCAGAAGAATTTTCTATAGTTGTAACCGAAAATGGAATCCAAGTTAGAATCTGTTCTGAATTTACAGGTAAGCAGTTTGTACCTCTAAACATTCCTAATAACTGGCAGAAATAGCGCTGTTGACGAGTCTTAATGGGTATTATCATCGCTCCTTCAAGGGGAATTGAAAAGTCGAAGTATTTAATGCAGGCATTTGGCTGAACTTTCTAAATTCGAAGTTCGAAGTTAGAATCTTCGTTGAAGATCTCAATTCAGAGGTGAGATTTTGTACTGAGCTAAGTTTCAGTTCTTTTGGAGGCAGTGTTTCGGCACTGTTTACTACTAAACGCAGATAGGAATGTCAAAATGTTATCTTCCTGTTTTTCGAACTAAAATTAAGTATTTGAGGCCAAAAATGTTTATTATAGCTCAGGAGATTATTCTATACTGCTAAAATTTCAATAATTGGTGCCAAAAGCTAACTATTGCTTGAAATTTGGTACTCAGACCGAGCACCTCAGTACTTCGAGCCAAAAATTTAATATTTGGTTAAATATAGGAATATGCAGCTAATTTGCTTAAATTTAAGTATTTTTTGTGCAAATGATAAAAAAATTAAAGTTGAATGTATAAAAGACTCTGGCATTTGGAGTACAGCTTTCAGTGCTTGGATCTGATTTAGAGTAAAGGCTAAAATGTTAGCATTGCAGCGGAATCCCATAGTTGGAGCTACTGTTGAAGGTTCTTTAGCAATGGATTTTGGAAAGGTTGTATGGACATGCTGTCTTCTTGGATTGGTGGCTTTGCACTCCTATGCAGAGGCAGCACCCGCAAATGCACGAATCACATCTTTACCTGGCTACAGCGGTAGTCTTCCTTCAGATCATTACGCAGGGTAGGGATAATCTCCATGTATATTTATTTCATTGTTAGCTTGTTTTAACTACGTGTTCAGCGACTGATTTACCTTTCAACATGATCTCTATGGTTAAAAGATCTCTTGTTACAGTTATTCTAATGCTGTTGTTTTTGTGTGTATATTGTTGCTTTGTAGATATGTAAAGGTAAGTAAGGCTAAAAACCTCTACTACTATTTTGTAACATCAGAAGGCAATGCGACTAAAGATCCCGTTGTTCTATGGCTGAACGGCGGGCCGGGTTGCTCGAGTTTTGATGGCTTCGTATATGAACATGGTTAGGATTCTGGATAACTGCTTTCTAGATTCACGAATTTGGTTATAACTGTAAACCTGTAAACTTATGAGTTCGATATGCTCTGTTTGCATCATATTGAGCTTCTTGACAATTTTTTCTTATAAAACTCTTAATTTCTCGATTTGAGGCATATCGTTTTTTAAGTTGCCTAAAATTGGCCACTGGAATCATGTCCTTATAAATTTGGCAACATCTGATCAGTGAAACATGCAACCTTTATGTTTAATTCTTCGAGATAGACTGCCTTATTTCATTTTAGTAAACCTATTGATTCAGAAAATCTGTACACTCTTAAACACAAGAATGTGGCTTACTTTCAAATTGAGAATGTCCCACTTAAAACAGTGACATTGTGCACTTGCAGGTCCCTTCAATTATGAAGCCGGAAAGACTGTTGGAAGTTTGCCCAAACTATACCTTAATCCGTACTCCTGGACAAAGGTATTTTTGAGTGGCATTTTTATATTGATTACAATGGCTCTAACTAGAGACAGAGTTCTAAGATTGGATTCCAAAGAGGAGAGAAGTTGAGAGATAGAAATTATAAGACAATGAAATGATTAGATTTTCTGGTCATAGAACTAGAAATCAAGTTGCTAATGACTATATTATTCTTCATAAAGCCAGGTCTCAAATATTATCTATCTGGATTCACCAGTTGGAGTTGGTCTTTCATACTCTGAAAACGTCGATGACTACAATACTGGAGATCTACAGACAGCTTCAGATACTCATGCTTTTCTTTTGAAGGTCTTCAGCTTTTCCTTGAAAATCAATTATATTAAGTATTTCCAATGAATGGTATTATAGTTCTAGAAGCAAAGTATAGATTCCATAAGGAAGGTAACTGCTTTGAACCATAAGTTAACTGGTTCAGACATAAGTCAAACGTTGGACTAATCTTCCAAAAACCAGATTTCTTTTGCTATTGGTGAAAAGTTGGTCAATATATCAAAGTGCATTTGCATCAAGCTGTTTTTTGAATGCGAAAACTCAGCAATCAAGAATAATACGGTGAATATATCAGAGGATGTTTAATGTTTATACAGACACCATATTTTTTTCACCTATACAAATCTCTTGTTGCTTGTGCTTTTTTGAAAGAAAACTAATTTAGTTTACATTCAAGCAGTGGTTTGAAGAATATCCAGAGTTCCTTTCAAATCCATTCTATATTAGCGGAGAATCATATGCAGGAATCTATGTTCCAACTCTGGGGTCGGAAGTGGTTAAGGGTATGATAACATAGTTTTATTTAACATATCATTTGTATTCTGTTTTCTGTTGTTGAGTAAGTGTACTTACACCTTATGGATTTTGTGTGATTCTGTTATGTTATAGGAATTGAAGCTCGGGTAACACCTATTCTGAATTTTAAGGTAAAATTGTTTCAATTATCTCATTGAAATTGCTAGCTATTGCAGAGAAAATCTTGCAATTTGCATGTCAGATGTTTTTCAGCTGTAAATCTAATTTGGTTTGTATCTGTGCTGATTTCTCAGGGCTACATGGTAGGAAATGGGGTCACAGACAATATATTTGATGGCAATGCACTTGTGCCATTTGTTCATGGAATGGCACTTATATCAGAAGTTCAATTTCAAGTAATTTCTCAGCTTTTATTTAGAACATTAATTTCTATGCATATGTCCTTACAGAAAATTTGGCGTGACATTCGTTTAGAAATGATTGTTTATCTCCATTAATAAATTTGGCACAATTATGCTCTCAAAATGAACAAATAGACAAATATATGAATTAGCAGTTATCATAAGATTGATTTAAGGAATAGATCAGACGCATTGAATAAAACTACTCAATCTGATGAAGAAATCATCTTGCGAAATCCAATGGTCTTTTAGTATGTACATATAAGCTTAACAAAATTAGGCCCTTCTTGTTTACTTATAAATTTTGACCCCATGAAAAGTTATCCAATGGTCTTTTAGTATGTACATATATGTACATATAAGCTTAAGCTTAAATTAGGCCCTTGACATCAAGCTCACCTCTTGTTTAGTTAGAAATTTTGACCCCCAAAGTTAAAATGAGCACACCCATTTCCGGGCATGTTTTGAGGCTTTGCCAATGTGTTTTGACATATACCTTAAAATAGAAGTTGTTATTCACGAGAGTACCATATCAACTACTTTATTGTAGGAAAAATTGGAATCTATAGTGAAATATAATAAAGGTAACTCTTTGGCTCTTCCTCTAAACAGTATAATACTAAACTCAGCTAATACAGGTTCCCTTTCATCTCTAATAATTTGGTTTGGGCTCAAAATCTGCATGTAGCTAAACTTCTAGGCAGTCAAATATTTATGAAATCAGCTAAGTGTTATTTAAATGATTTAAATGTCACCCAAAGTGCAGCATCATAGAGGGACAAAGGGTAATCGTCAATTTTAATGCCACCTCCCTCTTGTTGATGTCTTTCTCTCATATTTATTCATTTCATTACATAATACACAGACGGATTAAGGTTCTTCATTGCCATAATTTTGTTTTACACCAGTGGCATAGAGGAGCGGTTCCCAAATACGTGCAAGCCCTTACAATAGTTTTTCTCCTTTTTTATGTTTCCCATGTTTCCTGGGATGGCTGATGTTAATTAGAATGTCAAACATCATATGCCTGATTATAAGAAATTTATAATTAATTACCATTTTTTCATTTAATCTTGAACCTGTTATGTATAAAAAGGTATCGAATCTTTCAAGATATCAATTTTAATATTAAATTTCACATCCACTTAGTGTTGGTAAATAATCTTTAATTGGTTATGAGTGCTCACATTCTATCTATGATTATAGGCTAAGCTTTCTAGCCAAAGGAAGGTCTTGATGAACCCGCTTTTGAAGGTTGGATTCAAATGCAATCAAAACTAATTTTCGTTGTTTCACCTAGGGACAATGAAACCAAAAGAGTTACCGAAATATCTAAAGTTTAAATAGTTTCTACTGCCCACAGCATCAAGTTTAGGTTTAGAATGATACTCTATCATTCCTCACTGATAACTGCAATTTTGCCTTAGCAAAAGTAGTAATGCATCTAAAATTATGTGGTTCTCTCTACCAATCTTGGGAAAGCTCAGTGATGAGGGCATCATCATATATAAAATGACCGTTAAACCACTATCTACCGCCAATAAGTGAGATACCATTATTTAGCCCTCGATTAGGAACATCCACCAAGTAATCAAGAACATCTGCAACAATCACATAGGGCACAAGAGGATGATTCTTCTCGATTGACACTCTAAACAGGGATTGCGTTAGACAGGTTTCCATTCACACGAATCTATCCAAAGCAATATAGAAGAGACTGCTGACAACTTTGTTGAAGAAGTTACTAAAGCCTAGCCAAGTGAGAATGTCTTTAGTGAGATATCACTCAATCTATAAGACGCTATTAAAGCCTAGCCATGTCAGAATTTCTATAATGAAATATCACTCAATCTGTAAGAAGCTTTATCGAAATTTAGTCTGACGAATAGGAGCTCTTGGTCCTAGGTTGCTTCAATAGTTCTTAGAATGAATAAGATGGTGTAAAATGAATCTTCTCTTTGTAATCCCTAATTAGTCTTGCTTGATAATTCTAGAAATCACCTACTTTATTAGTTAATGCTTTCAGAAGCGCCTTATAAGAGTCTTTGGACTGATGCTCTTTTTAACCCTTTCAAGATAAGCTTGATGATAACTGCATTGACCTGCTGACCCATAGCAAAGCCCTCCAGCGATTCAGAACGCAATTGCAAGAGATTGTCTCCAAAAATTTTCCCTAATTTTTCACGAACCTGTGTGAAATGCCATCCATCCATGTAGGCTTCTTGTTTGTTTTTCATGCCTTAAATAATCCTTGAGCAACTCGTTTGCATATAAGAGCCAGAGTCATTTTTCAAGTTGAGAAATTATAGGAAGAACCACCCACCTTACTGTTTCCTTGATATCTCCCCCATAATTCTAACATCATGCGGATGTGTTAATTTTTAGAAATGCTTTTAAATGGTTTCTTTTATTTAATTTTTCATCTTCTTTCAGCTCTTCCTGTGGGCCTTTCAGTGCCAAAATTTTATTTTTATTTTATGTTGAAATTCTGAAAATATAGCTTCAAAGAGTCCTCACCATCCATGGATTAATTGATTTTATCTTTGAAGTTTGATCCTGGTTCCCTAGCTCTATACTCCCAAACGGACTCAAGATCCACAACCGTTTACTACTCATCTAAGTTAAAGAGGGCCACCTCAAAATCACTGTCGTGTCCATGTCACAACTTTCCAACTTTCCAAGATGCGGTTTATTGGTACTTTGTATGGCTATGTTAGCTGTTAGAAGTTAGGTAATAAGCAAAAGACACTACGTTAATGTTAAGAAGGGCCGTGTCTTGCCATTGTATAATAGGCAGTCAGGGCGTTATATGGGATCATAGAAGTTTATAGCTTTTTTGTGTCCGTGTTATCTATTTTCCTTTCAGAAAAGTGTTTTACAATCTGGGCAGAGCAGATTTCTTTCCACGTCTGATCTCTAGGCATAGCAATGTGCGACCCACCTTTGTACGTAAATTCTTACTATTTTGGACGCAATGGTTCATTATTGATCTACAGAGAATCCATGTTTTCTGCTGTGTTATTTGCATCTCTGCTGCATTTCTATCCTCTCTGTGTTTAATAGTGTTTTTGGACCATCCCAATTACCTCTAGCTATTTTGAGCTACGTCCAAAGATTACTTATGTTTACTTGTCTAACACTTGCTACCTTCTTTCCCCAGCCTGTGAAATTTCGTCACTCTCTGGATTTTACCTCCCATAACATAATCCAATAAATATCTTTGACAAGGCACAGGGAAAAGGTTTAAATAAGGGTAGTAGCTCGGATGTAATATTTTAATTATGAGAAAGGGAAACGATAAGCTTATAATGGAACTTACTCGAGCATTTTAGTCTGCCCCTCTGATCATGTAAGTGTCAAGGGAAGATGATCTCACCCAGCCATGACGTCTCCTATTTTTACTGACTCAACAGAGTTACTAAAGGTAACCATCTACTTATTTCCATAGAATCTTTGTAACCAAGCCTAGATCATCTTGTGGCTCCTTCGGCTGCCAGTCCATGCGTACGGACTTGCATCAACCAATCATTTCTCTGTTCAATTGATATCTAGAATTTGAACGGTATCTCAAAGATGGGCTCAATTTTGCTTTTTGTAGGTTATGCGTGGCCTATCACCTGCCATCTTGATCTCCATCCCAATCTAACATATTGAAGTCCTTGTTGAATGCCCATTCTTCTATTAGAAGGGATTAAGCAAACCCATTCCAAAGCTAAAGACCGACAACTACAACATTAAGGATATGGACTGAACAAGAACCCCTCAATGATGTGATCCTACATCTGGTAAAAGGGTCCTCTCCCTTGTTATGTTTAGAGTAGCAAGCCATGGGGAACCAGACCAAAGATTGAACCTTTTCATTCCTCAAGGCAGGTGGGGTGGAGAACCAGGCTGCTAAATCCCACCCATAAGTGAACAGAGTCAGAAGTTAGCAGCCTTTAGTTCTTGAAGAAAACGGACATCAGATCTAAAGTGTTGGATGATGTTTTCTAATAAGAAATCTTCTTCCTTTACCAGAGGTTCTACTCACATTGCAGGATATCAAACGGTTTTTCATAGGAAAAGCTGTCAAGTCCTTGAGGATTGGAAATCTGTTACTGGTTCAAAAGCCCGACTCATCCCTGTTTAGTTTTACTTAGAATCAGTTATGGTCAATATTGCTGTAAGCCCTCGGATCTCCAGAGCTATTCTTTTTGCTTTCATTATATCTGTTCTAAATTGGGACTCACAATTTTCTCGTTTTGATGGCCCTCAGGCCTAACATATGATTTAAGCTTTTGTTTCTAGAGTTTCCTTCTGTCTGGCTTTATTTGTTCTTTATTTTCTCTGCTTTGGTATTCCAACCCTTTGCAGCAGCATGATTCTTATCTTTGTTCTGGTTCACTGACACGGAAATAGATGCAATATTAGTTGAGAGGTTTTTATCCACCTCTTTGAGAGGGATACCTTTGATGTAAGAGTCAGGTGCTTAAGGTGCAAATTAGGCATTTTGCACAGATTTGTCGTAGTAATTCTTAAATTTATGAGAGACCATTGCGATATTTTAACCTGTGTTCATGCAACCGACCTCTTCAAGCCTATACCAAATTCAACCATAACTTAATTCCTATATAAACTGGTATTGGCTGCAGTCATTAGTTGATTTCCATGGTAGTAAAACCTAATCAGCCAGTAATCTGGATGAGCCTTGAAACTAGGCTACATAGCAGTACCGAGAACCAAGCATGTGTAATTAATTTGATAAAGTGGCAAATGGCTTTCAGTGATATCTATATCGTCCTTTGATGTCCTCATCAACTGTCTAATTATTGCAGGATGCGGTGGATGCTTGTAAGGGAAAATATTATGACACAGTTGATTCTATTTGTGATACCAAATTAGCGGCAATCGATCAGGTAGAATTTTTTTCCTTTGTTTCTAATTCCTTCACTTAGTAAACTATTCCTTCAGTAGAATTTTCTCAAAGCTTGTATGTCATGGAATCTCTGAACTTGTCCTTGAATACGCAGGAGGTTTCAAGACTCAACATTTATAACATTCTTGAGCCATGCTACCATGACCCTGAAATGCAAAAGGCTGTTGAGAATATGGAAAACGTGCCTGAAAGTTTTAAGCGATTAGGTCAGACTGACCGGCCTTTTCAAGTAAGAAGAAGGATGTTTGGTCGTGCTTGGCCAATGAGAGCACCAGTTAGAGAAGGGAATGTTCCGACCTGGCCGCAGATCAGCGGAGTCCCTTGCACTGTAAGGACTTTTGACTAATCCCTGTTTTCCGGCGACAGTAAATGGTGGTTCCATCATGCCTGTTGGCAATGTGCACAAGATGAAGCTCTATAGACACTTTCAAATTATCTGATAAATCATTATAACTGAACGTCGTGATAATTACTAAAGCAAAAATTGATCTATAACACGACTCTAGCAAATGCCATAGATGTTTGCTGCTCATAATATGCAATATTAATCAGAAAAGAGCATCGCAATCCATTTGTGCATGAAATTTTGCAGATAGTCGATAAATGATTTGTCAATGTAGTTACAGTTTTTATAGCATCTACATTTCCTGCATGGAATGCACTTCCTCTATTATAAGTTCCTAAGGCTCCCAACTTTGTCAATGTAGTTCTAGTTTTTCTAGCATCTTACCCAACTTGAATGGAATTCACTCCCTCTACTATAAGCTCCCTACTCCCATTACGTCTCATGGAATTCACTTACGTCTCATGGAATTCACTTTCCTATCGTCTCAAATATGGCACATTGTTTTACCTTTTCAGATGGTATTGCTGGATCAGCATTGCCCAAATTCCAAAATTGAGGTTTAGATTAACAATAGTAGGCTTAATACACTAGCACTTTCAGGTCTTACATTCTAACATATATTTTATTTCTGAAATTAACTACAATGTCGATGCGGAACTACTACTGTTACCTCAATGTAGTCATGGGATTGTGATTAAAGGATTTTCTTATTTAGCATATTTAGATTTGGGTGTATTTTAGTCAGTTGGTGTTGACAAATTTCAATGACAAATATGCTCTGCATTTTCTAAAAGGTTCCCTCTATTGTGAAATCAGGATATTTAGATTTGGGTGTATTTTAGTCAGTTGATATTGATAAATTTCAGCAAAATGACAAATATGCTCTGCATTTTCTAAAAGGTTCTCTCTATTGTGAAATCAGGATGATCGGTTTGCTAGTGTTTGGTTAAATGATGAATCTGTCAGGACGGCAATTCATGCTCAAACGGTATGCTCTTTTGAACTTCAAAATATCTTGCCTCTCTCTCCCCTTCTTTCTTTGCATGTTACCTGCTATAAATATTTTATTATTGCTCTAGTTAATCTCCTTTTTAAGTGATTTTTTAAATTGAAAAATGAAATACTTAAAATTTTTCTGAATTTGATGGCGTTCTTTATGATGCTTGGGATCTTCCCGAGTTGCCAAAATTTGAATAGTTTATAAACTGTGCTGGCTACCTTCTACTCAGCAAGTAGGCTTTTTGGTATCTCATCCAAAATCCTAATGGAAAGGTTTAAATTAAAGTAAGAAAAATTAAATATAAAATAATATATAGTTGTATTAGTTTTTTTTGAACCTAGGGTGATTTTACACTTATTTCTACATTTTGAGAAAATGAGTATTAAGAAATTAAATATGAAATGATATATATTGGTATTAGCTCTTTTTATGATCTTATGGGTGAATTTACACTTATTTCTATATATTGAGAAAAAAAGATAATAATTTTGCATTATGGTATTGGACATAAATTTGCATGGCTTGAAAATAGGATAATAATTTGGCAATATATAGTCTTTTTTTACATGTCTAGAAAAGGAGTAGTAATTTTACACCATGGTCTTGGACATATATTTGCATGTCTTGAAAATAGGGTAAGAATTTGGCAATATAGTCTTTGTCATATAGAATAAAATGCTACCATAGTGATGGTGATGATGGTTACTATCTACTGAGACCAAAACCTTAAGAAAAATAAGAGATTGCTTGGATTTAAGAGAAGTGTTCCAAGATCACCATAGTTTTGATGAGTTAGAAGGTTAGGAAGGATGTATTGTGACATATCTTTTGAAAGTGAGATCTAATTTGAGTATACTCAAAACAATCTAAGAGAATTTTTCCAACTTCTAGTAAAGTAATCAGTTTACTCTAAAAAAAAATAGTTATTGTTTATAAAAATGATTTTATTATCTATAACATATATTAAAAGAAATGAGATATCAATCAAAATACTTATATAAATATCCTTTACTTATTTTAAAATATGAATTAAAAGAATAAAATATAAATTAAAAAAAAACTTATTTTTTTTCTTTATAGTTCCTCTCACATTTCATTTCTACTTTTACTAACTAACCCTCTCCAAAAAAACATCTTCAAAATAAATAAATGAATTTTCATTCAAAACAACTATAAAAAAAATAAAAAAAATAATTAAATAAAATTGCAACATTACAATTTATAATGAGAAAGAAAAAAAAACAACAACCAACCATGCTTCAACTTATAATCACATGAGCTTAGCTAAAATCTAAATAAATTGCAATTTATAATGAGAAAGTAAAAAAAAACAACCAACCATGCTGCAACTTATAATCACATGTTTAGAGCCTAGCTAATATTCACATTTTAGTATGTTTAAAATAAATAAATGATTTTTCATTCAGAATAACTATTATTAACATATAGAGGTTTGTATCTTACTTTTCTTTAAAAGATGGTTTGCAAAGATGGCTTGGCTTATGTATGTTGGATATATATTTATATTATTGTTAATAAATTCCTATTTATATTTTACAAAACTTAAAACTTGTTACTTGAGCCTTCTTTATTTTAGGTTTTCTTATTATATTTTTTTTCCAAAGGCAGCAGAGACATAAGCTAAGGCGGGTAACCTTGTTTAAGTTGAGCCACCGGTAGCAGGGGTGTGGCAAGTACCTTGTCTAGGGTCCATCCCTGTTCCAAAATAAGCTTATCCCGCAGAGGCGAAGGTAGCTCTACAAAATATAAATGTACCATTTACTTTGTACGTGATACAGATGGGGCCAGGACAACCCCGAGACAGGCTATTCGCTCTCTCCCACATCACTATAAAGACCAGAAAAATTATTTTTTATTCCTCAAATTACGTGGGTTAACCATTCTTTGTTTCATAATGGGGCCGGTTTACATTCATTCCTTCCTGCAAGCTAACTATGCTAGATATTATGTTGCCGGTAGAGATATCATCTACAGTGACATTCTTTTCATAGCTTCCCGTTATTTTCTTAGTAATATAACCCTTGCATTGAGTCTAGAAGTTCAATTCATAATCTGACCACGGATATTAATTCATCTCTATGCAAGGCTGGAATCTACTCGCTCTGTAACAGAGTTTTCCCTACCACTCACTAGAGATGTTAACAACTTAAAACGGGTAAGGTCCTCCTTCTAAATGTCAGTCATGAAACGCCTTTTGACAGGGCACTGTCCTTGACTTGGGGCCAGTGGAGCTTCTTTGTGATTGTCACATTGAAAGTCTGATATTCCTTTTCTTTGTTCGCGGTTTTACAGAAGTTTAGCTCTTGAGATCTATTTAACTTTTAAAATAATCAATCTGTTAAAAACTATCTGGGTCCGGTCTACAGCTATTCAATGATTTAGATGAATACGTACACCTGGCCTATGCAATCTCATGTAGCGAAGTTCTATTACATTTTTTACTACCATTTGGTTTCAATGAAGTACTTATAGTAATTCCAAGTGTTTCATATATGAATCTGACTTCTGCACTTACCATTACAGAAGGAAGTAGCTGGAGAATGGGCAATATGTACAGACCGTATTAATTTCGTCCATGATGCTGGAAGTATGATCCCCTACCATGCAAATCTTACAAGTAAAGGCTACCGTGCATTTATCTACAGGTTCATTTCCACTTTGGCCCTCAGCTTGTCATCGTTCAGTTGGTCTGTTTGAATTTCTTCATCATGGATTTCAAACTGAAATCCTCAAGAGAAGGAAACCATGGCTTTTATAATATTTCCCTGATTTATACTAATTGATAGACTTCTGTGATCTGATTTTCACATTTGTATGCCCATTGGCAGTGGTGACCATGATATGTGTGTGCCTTACACTGGAACTGAGGCTTGGACAAGGTCCTTGAATTATGAAATAACTGATGAATGGCGCCCCTGGATTGTGGATAACCAAATTGCTGGGTAAGTACTGTTGCACTGCTCCTGCTCTTCCTCTTCACCATTTTAGATTCACTGCGTATGAATTAAAATTTGTGCTATTTTAATTGTTGATGTGTACAGATATACTCAAGGATATGCTCACAACCTGACCTTTGCAACTATCAAGGTGGGGTATCTGTTTTTCCTTTGTGGTTTTGCGAATAGTGTGCTTGTTCACAATGCCAAGCAAAATTTGAAATATTTTGTTGATTTTAAATCTAAATTCTGTTAAACATGATTAAAAGTCCTTTCTTAAACTTTATTCTTGTTCAGTGGAACTCATTAGGGCCTCTATTTTTGCAGGGAGCTGGACATACAGTGCCAGAATACAAGCCCAAAGAAGCATTGTCATTTTATACACGGTGGCTAACAGGAAAGTCATTGTGAAACACCACCAGGGTCCAAATCTTTTATAACTGCCATGATTCCATATCTTTTTAGATTCTACCCACTAGATCTTTCCAAACCGTATCTGTACAGTATGTCAGTCCCCTGCTTTGCCCCTTATTTGCCTGTGAGGTACGACTTATGCAATTGCCATTTACAAATTGTTACCCTAGTCCCTGGGAAATTTCTTCCATTTACACAAATATTGCCAGTGTTATGCTTTTATTACACTCTGTAAGCTGGCACAAATTATGAATAAAACTGGGACAGTTGCTTTTCAAGTTCAATCAAATACAACATTTGCAATTCCAAAATGTAATTGCCCGAAATAAAAGATTCACTTTGGCAATTATAATTTAATCTTACAAGTGAAAATGAAAATCTAAACTACCTTGAAAAATCATTCCTGTCTAGTCATGTGGAACATCACACTAAGAAAATAGGGAAAGAAGAATGAAAGTATACTCTGAAAGTTAATATCCAAAGACATTCTTTATTTTTCCACTATTAAAAAACTTCACACAAATTGAACAATATGAAGAATCTGAAAGAGTTAATATCCAAAGACATTCTTTATTTTTCCACTATTGAAAAACTTCACACAAATTGAGCAATATGAAGAATCAGGATTGTATACTGAATTACAAATCCTTTAATAAAATCATTTTCATATATGTACAACATAGTTTGTATGGGTTATAAACAAGGATAATTTTTTGGTGATATTTTTGTAAAAATATTCAAATTTCTAAGAATTTTATATAGTTTGTATAAATTTTGGCCATTTTTAAGGTAAAATAATTTTATCCTACATATTTTGGACAAATCATTTTTAGAAAAAAATGGAAATTGGTGAATCTTTTTTTGGGTAAAAACACGGAAAATTAGCCCATGGGCAAAACTTAGCCACTAAAATTTTCCGTAGTTTAAACTGGTACCAAAATTATGTATGCATGATGTGACTGAGTACTAAGTAATCCATGAAAATAAATTCACATGGTTGAGAGGGAACCGATAGAAGCTAATGAAGTCCAAGCTTCTCTTTGGATTACTTAAATTGACTTCACAAAGAAATCTTCTAATATAGTCTTAGACTTGTTTCTACATCAAAGACAAATAAAAATATCTCTAATGTTATAAGGCCTTCCACATGTAAAAGTGCCTTCCATATGAAGATGCATTTGCTTCTTTCATCGATAATTGTCTTGTTGAACCAACCGAGACACAATTGATTTATCCGATAAATTCCATTAGTTAACCACAAATGAGTTGTGCCTGAATAATAGTTTTGAAAATGAAATTGGATCGATCACTTAGCACTCTTTCCAATATTGATAAATGGCATATCATACATCCAAGATGTTAAGAACCTTGACTACAGATCAACAAAGACAATCAACCACTTTCTTGCTGTCAACCTTCTTATACAGAGCCACAAGGTGGAATTCTATAGTCTTCTTAAAGTTTGGATTTGTTAGAATATTGTAATTATTCCCACTAATAAAAAAGCTCTAGATGAGCTATGTTGCGAGTTTTGAGGTTGATTTTCAGTCAGATCTAGTTTCTTTTAGACATTGCATCTAGACAATTTTTCTCACCTAGATCTTTCTAGAAGTCTATTCTAGAGTATTCTCCTATATGTATTTATATCTAATTTATGAAGCAATGCAAGGGTGAAGTTTATGAGTTGTAGCAACAATTCAAGGTGTTCTTATGTTAGTTGATGAATGTTGTAACATTCATAGTAAATCTTCCTTCCTCCTTCCATTAGTGGTATTAGAGCAAGGTTGGAGCCATCCCTTTGCCAGTCAAATGGAGCCATCCTTGTTGAGTGATGGTGAAAGTTTTTTAAAAAATAAATTGAATTTCTGATCTAGTAGATGCTCATAAAATGTGTTTGGCAAAATTACAAATTTGTCTATTAATTTAAGGGAAGGAGAAGGGTTTTGTCTTGTGTAAAAAATAAAATATAAAAAGAATGGCTTCAACCAGCAACAACCTTGCACTTCCATGTATCCCCATTTTCACCTGGAAGAATTAGCAAGTTTGGGCAATCAAAGTGAGGATATTATTACATTCTTAGGATGTTTGAGATTTTGCATTTCATGGGTA
>SNQJ01S0009377.1:206365-217735 GCA_010110895.2 Picea sitchensis | reverse complement strand
CATTAAGACCTTTCCAACGAGCTATTGTGCACCCTAAATGGAGATAGTATGCAAAAGTTATGACCCCAAGAAGTTGATGTACTAACTTACCCCAATGGGGCCCACATGAGTTTTGGCGCTTCATCTTCTAGGGTTAGGTTTTTGGAATTCATACTTAGATACCACCATTCTAGCAAGCTTGTTTTCAGCATGCATTTTACAGTTTTCAACATATTTCTTATTTAATAGAAGTCAAGTTTTACTGTATATCTGTTATTGTTCACTGTGTATCTATGTTAATATTATAAATCTATGTTTTCATTTTGTTCCACTCATAAATCCAGATCATTCATGGAGTCCAAAAGACTCACATTGGAAAGTTAACAAAAGAATTATGAGATATATTGTTGGAACATAATGACATGATATGTTATATTCCATCAATAGCAATGATTCCTTGGTTGGATATATTGAAGATGATTTTGTAGGTAGTATGGATGACATGAAGAGTACTTCAGGATATGTCTTCCATCTTGTTTTAGGTATGATTTCATGGGCATTCAAGAAGTATCCCATTGTGACAATCTCATCAACGAAAGATGAGTATGTAACATGAACAACATAAACTTGTAAAACCGTTTAGTTGCATAGGGTATTGGGTGATCTTCAACAAGGACAAGAAGGACCAAATCCAGTATATTGTGACAAAAAATTAGAAATAACTTTGTCAAAGAACCATGTCTTCACAAAAAATGCAAGCATATTGATTCTAGATATCATTTCATTAGAGAGCTTGTAAATAATGGTGAAATCTACTTGGAAATTTTTAAATCAAAAGGCCAATTGGGTGATACATTTACAAATCCATTGAGAAGAGATGTGTTTGAGTTTCATATATATAATTTAGGTGTTGTAAATGTTGAATCACTTAGTAGAAACAATTAAGGGGGAGTGTTAGAAAATTGTGATTACTCCCACTAATAAAAATTATCTAGATGAGTTATGTTGCAATTATTGAGGTTGATTGTTAGTTAGATCTAGCTTCTTCTGGACATTGCACCTAGACATATTTTCTCACCTAGATCTTTCCAAAAGACTATTCTTGTTAAGCCCTTAAAAAGTCCCATGTTATGTGTTAGCACATATGATGTATAGGGGTCAAATTTTTTAAGTTTCTAGGTTTGAGTCATAGGGTCTTTTTATTTTAGGTTTTGAGTCATGGCTTATGTCAATACATTATGTTTGATTCTTTCATGAGTAAATAAATATGACCTTAGTCTAGGTTAGAGTCTTGGTGTCATGATAGTGTTCATCATCATTAGAGAAATAGGGGTAAGTGTTGGTAACACCCTTGGTTTTAAACTCATCATTATATTGTGTGCTACAAACTTGATTGTGTGCTGCAAACTTAACTGTGCATTGCAAATTGAAGGATCACACTACGAATCCTCTGTTTTACACATAATTGCCACAATTTTTTCCCTGATTGCAGCCTCATCCAATTTAGGATTTTGTTTTTTTCCTCTCATCTCCTACTTGTAGTCCTTTCATTCTCTCACTGTTGTTGTACATGAATACTTCATTCAGTAAATCCTAAATTGTGCAAAATTCAAATAAAAAAAAACCCCAAATCTTCTTGTTTTCATCATACATCTGATAACAACTGTTATAAAAGGGTAAAGGGTTTTCAAACAACTATCATGGATAGTTAGCAAGGTAAGAAGGTTCACAAAGGGGGAGAAATTGTTAGGGTTGAGACCCATGACCTGCAACTTATAAATTCTGAACCATTTTTCAAAGAAGCATTTCAAAGAGTGGGTTGCCTGGCTTTTGTGAGAAAATGAAAAGAGGACATCTTAAAGTTGCTAAGCGGTTTGCACTCAATTTCAATGGGACAAAGACTAAGGTGGGTGCATTGGAGTTTGAAGTTTCATAGCAATCTATTTCTATAGCCATACAGATACCTGTGAAGGGAGGTTCAATATGGTCTATCAATACCATATCAGATTGTTACTACACTTTACTGGGAAAGAGTCCATGAAACTCCCCTTTTATCTGTTAAGGAGTATTGGAAAAATTTCAGATAGAGTCCAAGCTAAATCCAAGCAAGTGGATACTACTGTTTTTCACTGTAGTTTAATCAAAATGCTAGTATTGGAAGAGTTGAAGAAAACCAATACTGATTGGGATGTTTTCCTAGCTGCATCAAGATTTCAGCTAGATGTTGCTGACACACCATAGTAAAAATTACAAACACCTACTCCTATTGAGAAGACTGTGCACTAAGATTCAAGTAAAAAGAGGAAGATGACTAGAAAGGATAAATCCATTCAGTCTACTGATAAAATAGTTGAAGGTGGTCCCTCACAACCTCCTGATAGAGAAGATTCTCCTGTGGTAGAACATACACCTATGGAGACATCATCTAGTAAAGTAAGGAGTCTGAAGGGTAACAATCTTGTCTTTTCTCTACTTGTTGCTGTAGAAACGGTCAAGCCTAGAAGACCTTTCACCAGATCAACAACTAAACAACATATTCCTATGGAAGAGGGTACATCAAAATCCTCAGCTCAACAAAAGGATAAAACTCATCCTTCTAATCAACCAATAGATATTATTGATATCAACTCCCCTTCTCATGAAAGTAATCCTACTTTCAAAAGGCTCAAGAGGAAACTTAAAGATATAAGAGTTGAAAATGAAAAATTGAAGGAGGAAAACCTTGAGTCCTGAATCAAGTTGAAGAACACTTTAGATTTATATGAAGAAACTATTGATAAAGCAAGATATATGGCTAAGAGATCCTTACCTCTTCATAAGCAGTTGAAGAATGTGTATAGGCAGAAAAGAGCTTGCCAAGATGAAATCAAGAGGTTGAAAGTAGAATTGCAACCATTCAAGGAGAAAATAGAAAGAACAAATTTGGATATGTTAGCTCATGTGGCTACTAGAAGAAGCACTAGTAAAAGATGAAGACATGACATCATTTCTACATTAGCATCAACTTTTTTCCATGGTTTATTTTATACACAGACTTATAACCCTGAGTAATGATTTTTTTCATTAAACTGCTATTACCATATTGATATGACTTATGCAAAGGTTAATTCACGTTACAAAAGATTGTAGTAGGTTCTATAAAAGGTTTCCTAGGTTTTTGAAAAGTTTTAATAGTTGTAATCAATTTCGAATGTAAAAACACACCTACAAGAAAGTTCACATCGCGTTCTGTCAAAGGCACTGCGAACTGGTTGTTTGGGAACAATTTGTAGTGTAGGTGATGTGAACTGGTTGTTTTGGAACAGTTTGTAGCGCAGGTGCTCCGAACTGGTTTCCATGAGAAATTTTGAGCTGACGAAGACTGCCGACGTCAGATTGAGTTTGAACAAGCTCCTCAAGAATCAACTGGACATCAAGGGCCACCTGCCTCAAGGATCTACCTTCAGTTAAGACACATGCAACAAGTTTTTAGCAGTTGCATTCAATGATGCCAACATTTTCCTCAAATATAGCACTCTTGTTATATTTATGTTGTGCACCTAGTGCCATGCCTCTCTTAGGCACAAGATCCTATGTAGAAGCTAGGTGGCAGATTCTAGAGATATTTTTGGATGTTTTTCTATTTAATATGTATTGTAACTCCATGAGAGGGTTGGAATGGAAGGATGAAATTTCAAAATTATAAGGGATGAAATTTCAGAAATAAATCAGAAGGAAGGTTGGACAGGAGGACATACTCCAAATTAAGGGCTTAAAAGGTACACAACTTACAATTGACATAATTTTTTATTGGAAGATCTGTTTTTGGTGATTCAAAATTTGTAAAAAAGAGGAAAAAGAGGAGAATTAATGTTTTCTCACATGTCTCCAAAGGCTCCTCCAAAATTTACTTCACTAGCTAAACCTACATAAATCTCAACCGTGACTCAAGATGAAATCAACGAGATTTATCGCCAAATGGAAAAGAGGATCATTGAAAATAGGGGACAAATGGAACATAGATGGATGAAACTACGAAAATAAATATGGAGGAAATGGAAAACAAGATGGATAAGAAGATGAATGAGAATAATAATGAGATGAAAATAAATGGATGAAATGGAAAATAAGATAGAGAAGAAGATGGATGACATGAAAAATAAGATGGGTGACATGTCAAATGAGATGGATGAAAATATACAAAAATCCATGAAGCAATTGCCAAATTCCTTGTCTTTCATGATGTTTCATGCTCTACATGATAGATTCTGTAAAGGAGATATCAAAATGCAAGGAACTCAAGAAAATAAAGATAGTATTCCGGTTGAACAACCTGCTAATAATAAACAATTTTCTAGTGGATTTAACTCTAATAGTGGAGTTAATTGTAGTGGGGGTCCTAAATTCAACTTTCCCAATGTTGAATTAAAGAAGTTTGATGGTACATAATTCTTTACCCGGGTGAACCAAATGGAACAATATTTTGAACTGCATAATATTATGCATGATAAGAAAAGGATTCACATTGCAACTTTGGACTTTGAGATAAAACCATATCAATGGTATAAATGGGTAGTTAAAAGGAAGACCCCTTTTTATCATTATACTTGGGGTTTATTTACAAGAGACTTAGAAGCACAATATGGGAAGGTTTGGGAACATGACTACTTCAGTTAATTAACAAGAATCAAGCACTTAAGTGATATTGAAGATTATAATTTGGAATTTCATGTATTGGCCACAAGGGTGGATAACTTAAATGATGAACATTTGTTGGAAGCTTACATGGGTGGATTAGAAGAAGACATTAAACATGAGCTTTTATTAAGACATCCTACAAATATTATGGAAGCTATGGAATCTGCTCGTCATATTCAAGCCAAGAATAAGGGTACCCACAAGTATACCATTGGAGCATACACATGAAGTAGAGATAGTTTTGGTGTTTAGAAGACAAGCGTACGTCAACTGACAAGGTTGTCATCTAATAAAATTGATGACATAAGAGCAAAGGGACTATGTTTCAATTGTGACAACTGTTGATGATTGCAGCTACATGAGACATTCTCCAGCTTACAAACCTGAGAGAAAGCCCCTGAGAAGGGTTTGTGGTTCCTATCTAAGACATAACTAGAATGTAGAGATGGCCTCCTCCTTCACAGTGATTGATAATAACTCCAAATGGATTCTCCACAGTAGCGTAGTGAGAAAGGAGATCTATAGAGTTGGGCGTGCCTATTGTTGAGCACAAGGTGAACATGCTTGAAATCCCAAAGTGTTGGGTGCATAAGCATGAGAAAGAAATGAAGGTAGTGTGTACCTCCTCTGAGTAGAAGAGTTGATGAAGCTCCATATGACTCTCTGTGTGTAATGCAGGTGAAAGAAGATCATTGAGTGGGCGTGCGGTGGATAAGCACATGAACATGATGATCTAGTGGTGACACTAGTGAAGAAGTGGTTCTTATGTGTAATGAAGTGAGCTAGATATATGGACATCCCTCTGGGATGTGCCCTAGTGGATGAGCACTAGGTAGATTGACATAGATCCCTTGCTATATATTTTAAAGGAAATTGAGACCCTTTGTATCCCTAATTTGGCAATGTAAAAGGGTGCATGTCATTACAATAATGTATTTAATAATAAATGTAAAATATAGTGTCAGTTAATATTAATTATATTGTGAACTAGAGAGGTCAGCCTTGTTGTGCAAATAGACACTTCGTTGTGGGTTAGGTCTAGTATATAAATGAGTAAATTTCCCATTGTGGAGTCATATCTTTTATGTGAGTTTGGAAATTTCAACAAGTATACCTTCTTGGGAAAATTTCACACCTCTCTTGGGTGCCCCTAGAGTTCTAGGGTTTGACACCCTCTTGTGTGCTAGGTTTATTGGTGAGCACTAGTGAAGAAGTGGTTCTTATGTGTAATGAAGTGAGCTAGATATATGGACATCCCTACGGATGTGCCCCTAGTGGATGAGCACTAGTGGGTGTATAAGATCCCTTGCTATATTTTTAAAGAGTCAGACCCGCCTGTATCCCTAATTGTAATGTAAAGGGTACATGTCGGCCCCACCTTAATGTGATTAATAATAAATGTAAAATATAATTAATCTGGTTAATATTAATTATATTGTGAACTAGAGAGGTCGACCCTGTTGTGCCAATAGACACTTCTGTTGACAGGTTCGGTCTAGTATAAGTAAAGGTAAATTCCCCATTGAGGAATCATATCTTTTATGTGAGTTTGGAAATTTCAGCAAGTATACCTTCTTGGGAAAAGTGCACACCTCTCTTGGGTGCTAGTATTCTAGGGTTTGAGCACCCTCTTGTGTGCTAGGTTTTATTGGTGGTGAAGGTCTTTCTATTGAAGAATATAGAAAAGGATTTTGGCTGGGTTTTCTTCCCTTGTTGAGAAGGGTTTCCCAAGATACTTCTTGTGTTCTTGTGTATGGTGTTTCTTCTTGTGATCTTGGTTGATGCAACATATTTTTTATGGTTAAGTTAAATGATAAAATGGAATGAACTTCATTCTTAACCTTGTTCATAGAAAAATCAACAACAACAAGTACATTAAGGCACATAAATGCAACAATAAGAAAATATTATACATAGACAATGAAGAGGAAGAAGATCAAGAATTGGAACCATCACAAGATCTAGAGATAGAAGAGACTACTCCAACGATATCTTGTCATGCATTGGATGACATCGATACTCTAAAAACCCTCAAGATAGAAGGATGTATCAAAAAGAAAAATGTAACAATGTTGATTGATTCTTGTAGTACCCATAACTTCATCAATTACAAATTAGAAAATGATCTCAATTGCTTTGTATACCCAACACTATAGTTTCAAGTACTAATTGCGGATGGAGGTATCATAAATTCTTCTAAGAAGTTCCATAATATTAAGATCAATATGGGGGATTATTTATTGGGTAGTCCCATTATTTCCATCAAAATGGAAGTGTTGATGTTGTATTAGGGTTCCAATGGTTACAATCATTGGGAACAATGGCCCTTAATTTTCCAGATTTGTTCATGAGATTTTACTCAGAAGGAAAGGAAATTGAGCTTAGAGGTATCCAAGGGAAACCCTATAAAGTGATAAGCTCTAACATCATGAAAAAATTACTCATAAAGAGACACCATGGTGTGATTGCACAATTGTGCTCACCATATATTCAAACACCTATATCCTCTACTCGAATGGATCTCCAAAAATTTATCAACAATCATTCCAAGGTATTTGGAGAGATGCCTAAGGCTCTTCCACCTACTCAAGATCATTCCCATGCTATTCATCCATGACTGTAAAGTGTACATCCAATCTTCCATGTTTCTTGCTTAAGAAAGATAATCAGTGACAAGATCCCGGTGCAAACTATTTTATCATAGATTAATGGAGAAGGGAAAATCATACTAGATCCAAAAACAACACTTGAAATAGGGATTAAGAAGCTGCAAAATTGAGCGATTACCGAGTACCCTGTCAAATGGAAGAACCTATCAGTGGAAGAGGTGACATGGGAAGATGATTTCTTCATGCAGACACAACCATGGTTGTCAAGTGTTGAAGACAACACTTGTTTGAAGGGGAGGGGCATGTTAAGACCTAGACAAAGCCCCATACAAAGCCCCATTTTATGTATAAAACCCCTTATCAAAGCCCTAGATATTAAATTATTACATTTCCAGTGTTATATTTGTATGCCAACTAGAACCCTTCATTGCACCCTTTCATTATAATTTTACCCTTTGTCTCCTATATATATAAAAGTGAGACTTAGTGTTAGGATCATATTATCACATCTCATGTTGTATTCATAATTGGATATATTGTAAAATGAGGTTTCCACCTTGAAGTGGACTGTAATCATTGAATTTTTATCATTTTTAAGGTGTTGGATCATAACAATTCTAGAGTATTATCCTATATGTATTTATATCTCATTTGTGAAGCAATGCAAGGGTGAAGTTCATGAGTTGTAACAATAGTTCAAGGTGTTCTTCTGTTAGTTGATGAATGTTGCAGTGTTCATAGTAAATCTCCTTGCCTCCTTCCATCATGATTGAGATCTTGATAACTGCAACATTTTGTGAACAATATGCAATATTGTTTGCTTACCAAGAAAATAATGTCATCAATGTTATAGATTTGGAAACAAGGAAACAAATTCTATGACATAAATGTTGTAATTCAATTTAGCTTATGAAAGATTTTTCCTATAGAAATTCATGCCTTTCCTAGAGCTTTTCAAATTGTAATTAAAGTAGGAGTGGGTCAAATTTCGAGTACCTTGATCTTATTTGGACAAGCATAAACTTGATTTGTGACAAGTCCAAGGTTTTTTATATAAGTTTGGTTCAAGGTATTTGATACAAGTTTGGTTGAAGAATGATGCAAAATGCACATGTTACGTTCTTCCCATGATTTGTTATAAACTTAGAATACCTTACATGCATGTTATTATGAATCACTTTCATTGGTAAGCCCAAAAGGTATCACTAACCACTCATAAACATTGAAGTTGGTCTTGAAAACAATGTCCCAAGTGTCTATACATCTATGAAAATAGCCCATTACCAAGTCAAGCATAGTAAATAAATCTAAGTTTCATAAAACTTGGAAATGGATATGGGTTTCAGAAACACGAATGTTGAAATGCGAATATAAAACATACACACATTACATAATACAATAGTTTGCAAGAAAATAAGAATGATACACGTAAATGACATTTTAGAAGGAAACATGTCTTTATATTAACTCTCATAAAAGATTGCATTATGCAAAATACAAAAACAAAGTTTATAGATGAGGCTATACATATTACATCACATAAAATTTTGCAAGAAAGTAAGAATGATACATATAATGACATTTCATAAGGAAACCAATCTCTATATTAACTCTCATGGAGGATTACATTATATAAAATCCAAAAGAAAATTTTATAGATGAAGCTATACATCCAAAATCAACCTTTATATTTGACTCTATATGTATTGAAACATAACATGAGCTAAAGCCTAATACATTTCCATCTCATTTCATCTTCAACAAAAACATAACAAGATTCTTGTTCCACATTGGATTGAGGATTGGAATAAGGGAGAGTTTCACTTCATCCTTCATTACCATCAATATTGAGAGCAACAAGAATTTTATAACAAAAATGGAGGTTAGTTCATCTTTAATTTCCATATATTGGGGGGTTTTAGTCTTTCTATGGGTCACACAGTTCTCATGGGCATTTGGGTGGGCACTAAAATATTAACTAATGTATTGAAACATGGGGTCTCAAGCCAAATTTTACTCAAAATATGCTGACAACTTTCCAAATTGTGAAACAAGCCCAAAATGTTTTTGGGGTGTTTCATACTTGCTTCAATGTTTCTAGCCACTTCAGGCTTTATTTCAGGAGGGTGGCGTTTCTTTCAACATACAAAGATTGGGGGGTGATGGAATTTATTGCAACATAGAAAGAAACAAACTTCAGGCTTTATTTCAGGGGGGTGGCGTTTCTTTCAACATACAAAGATTGGGGGGTGATGGAATTTATTGCAACATAGAAAGAAACAAACCCCCTTAGGTTAATTTATAGATAATTAATTGAGGACATAACATTTTACCCAATTCTACCATGTATTCTATTTAATGAAGCTAATTAATCAAAAAATGTCAAAATATGGTTTTTATGATTGATTATAATTTGTCACATGGTTTTGGATTTTTTTAATAAAAAAAGGTGGTTGGATCAACTAATTGAAAATAATTATAACTTAAAGATTAAAAAATGAAATACTTTCAAAGCAAAAAATATGAATTAATTAGCCAAAACTTTACCAAACAAGTTAAATATGAATTAATTAGCCAAATTTTGTTACTCAAACATATTACGGATGAGTTAAGCATAGTTATATTTATCAATATAAAACAATTTCATTAAATGTAATTCTATAAACTATTATAAGTAAATAAATATTTTATTATTAATATGGGTTAAACATATGTTATATTGATCAATATGAAGCAATTTCATTAAATATAATTCTATAAACTATTATAAGTAAATAAATATTTTATTATTAATTGCCATGCTCTATTGGAATATTCTACAATGCGTGAAACGAGGAAAGGAAATTAATATCATTTATGAAATAAAACACGGAGAAGAATTGAAATACCTCTCAATATCAATCTATCAATTGCATTTTCACTCATTTAATTTATCTACTACATTAATTAACATTATATTTATTTGAATGCAATTAAATATCTACAATCAAATGTATTCATGGGAAAATTTGGAAAAAAAAAATTAATTAGATATTTAAGTGATTATTTAGTCAGCCAACATTTCTATAAATGTACTAGTACAATTAAGCCAACATTTTTATAAATGTTTTTCTACTCAGTATAATTAAATTTTGGCATTAATATTTGCATGGTATCTTACATGATTGGTCTCTCACATCAACCAGTGTAGTTGTATCTTCCTAATAGGAAAGTATATTTATAAGTACGATTATAAGTGAGGGTGATGATATAGATTGGACCTGAGAAATTGGATTCTATGGATATTCTCTATGAGTATGACATTGAGTTAGAGGAGTAGACAACTTTAAACAATGTAATTTTAATAAATTTAATTTTATAAATAAATATTTTATTATTAATTTCATGTTCTATTGGAACATTCTATAATTTGTGAAATGAGGAAAGGAAATTAATATTATTTATGAAATCAAACATGGAGAAGAAATGAAGTATCTCTTTATCAATTGCTTCTCACTCATTTAATTTATCTACTTACATTAATTGACATTAGATTTATTTTGAATGCAATGAAATATATACAATGAAGTGTATTCTTGGGAAATTTGGAAAAAAAATAATCAGATATTCAAGTGATTATTTAGTCGACCAACATTCCTATAAATATTTTTCTCTTCTTAATACCATTAAATTTTGGAATTAATATTTGCATGGTATCTTATATGATTGATGATCTTAGTGGATCTCGGTGGCCATCCACCTTTTCCATTGAATCAACATTTCAAGCCTATGGTTTTGATAAACCATGATATTCACCTTTTTGATGGGGAATGGAATGCAATTCCGTCTTCATTTGATAATTACAAACATCATGTAATGTTTTCTTAGTGGTCTTATGTACATGCTTACAACATAGTGCTAATGCACCAGATCCCATTAGAACTTCACAATTAAGCACGCTCAGGCTAGAGTAGTATTGGGATGGGTGACCTCCCAAGAAGTCCTACTGTTTTACATGCATATGGAATTTTATAAACTTAGACTAATTTATCCCACGTGCATCATGGGAATTGTTCTCCTCTCACTCTCTCATATATAATTGAGGTGAAGGAGGCCCTTTAAGCAT
>SNQJ01S0009377.1:174344-206315 GCA_010110895.2 Picea sitchensis | reverse complement strand
GTGAATTAAGCATAGCCAACATCTTTTTATTTTTAGAGATAAGCTACCCCATTCTGCCAATTTTTGTTCTATAGTGTTTTTGTCTCTTATTCATTAATAGAATTTGGGTTTCACTATATTTTTGTGTTCTATGCTTTATTTTTGTTTTTATCTCATTTAGTTCTCAACATAATTCAGATCAGTGGTATCAGAGCAGTCTGTTCCTTGTCATTTATCAGAGTAGGCCCTTGACGAGGTCAGAGTATAGAGATTTGGGTCTCGAGCTAGTTTCTCTTGAGGACAACCTTTCTCACTAGCCCAAGCGAGCCCCCATGGCAGAAGAAAAGAGAGATGATAGAGTAGGAGATCCTTTCAAGACGTTGCTCGAGGAAGCCCTCGTGTGACAAAGGAATGAGGTGATAGACAACTTCGCCAAGATCCTTCAAAGACTACTGATGGTGGCGATCGAGGAATATTTTACAAGCAACCATTTCAGAGGTGCGACACCTTTCAAGGTACAAGTCAATTTTGATATCCCCTTATTTGAAGGCTAGATAGATGCAAACACTCTAGAAAAATGGTTGAATATGCTAGAAGGTTATTACTCTGTTTGAAATTTTTCTAATAGTGAAAATATCACCTTTTCACTCCTTAAATCCCTTCCCCATGTCAAATCTTGGTGGGAAGGTTACTATGAGAGGTTCACCGTGAATGAATCTAGACCATTCAAGAGAGAATCCACTTGGGTAGCCTTTGTAGATGCCCTAAAGAAGGAGTTCTACCCTTTCAGAAACTATGATGACTGGTACATGAGATGGATGACTCTGCGTCAGAAAAGAGATCAGATGGTGCTAGAGTACACTAACATATTTCATACCTTTTTCTAAAAGCTGGGTATCAAAGACTCCGAGCGGAACCTGGTTTTGAAGTATCACAGTGGTCTGCATAGGTACATCCAAAAAGAGATGGATTTCTTGGAAATCTCCTCATTGGTGTTGGGTATGTGTTATATTCTTTGCATGACTATCTCTAGTGTCTGTTACGTTGCGTCGGGAGCACAGGGGGGCTGTAGGGGTTCTGGGGTAGTGGCCCTGAGAAATTTTTTCCTTGGGAAACATATTTCATTTTTCCTTGTTTTTCATGTCACCACGATTTTCGTGTCCATTATTGGGCGATTTTTTCGGCACATGGTTTTTTCTGATGGTTTTATATTTCGGGTTAAGGAATTAGGGTTGTTGACTAAACCAGGTCATTGGGTTAGGGATTTGGATGCCGCTAGATCTTATATGTATATTGTATTTTAAACAATGTATCATTATGAATGAATATAGAATATGCTAGTTTTCCCGGTTTGGGTTTCCAGGGGAAAAGTCTTTATGTAATGTGTGTATTTTCCATTGTATCTTTTCTGTTCTTTTATTGAAAATCTGTTTGCAGTAAAATATTGTATAAGGTTAAAATGTACATTTGGTATCAGTGCTTTGTTGGATTCAGGGGGACGCCTTTGCGGTCAAGGGTTTGGCTCGGGACTGTGATAAGCCTTGTTACAGTGGGAGATATGTGGTATTGATTTTTCAGGTGAAAAGAAATGGAGAGAAGTTTGAAAATGGAGAATGAGAAGTTTAATGGGAAAAGTTTTGAGCTGTGGAAGCTCAAGATGGAATATTTGTTGGTGGATAGAGATTAGTGGGTTGCGATGGATCCAGGTACCACACCTACAAGAACTTCAACAAATGACTAGAAAAAGTTGGATAGGAAGGAAACGAGCACAATCTGACTATGTCTCTTAGATTCAATATTACTGAATGTGTCAGAGGAAGCTATAGCCAAAGATTTATGGGATAATTTGGGGAAGTTGTATCAGTCTAAGTCCCTAGTAAATAAACTATTCCCAATAAAGAAGCTGTATAACCTGAGGATGAGAGATGGAGACTCGGTGGCAGAGAGATTTCAACTCCTTCAATACTATGGTAATTCAGCTAGTTACTGTTGAGATTAAAATTTCAGATGAAGATAAGTGTATCAGTTTACTGTTCTCTTTACCAGACTCATGGGATAGTCTGGTTGTGGCCACATGTAGTAATAAAACTGCCTTGAAGTTTGATGAAGTGGTCTCATCCTTGTTGTCGGAGGAGATGAGACATAAGAACATGGAAGGACAGAGCATAAAGACATTATTTGCAAGAGGACACAACTAGGAAAGAAATAGATCTAAGTGCTCAAGTGGGAGGCCAAGACCAAAAATGTCAAAAACCATGCAATTTCGCTACTTCAAATGAAAAGATGCCCCCAATCTAATGCAAAGTAAGAAATTATTTTTTTTTGTTTCAAAGATATCTAAAAGCAATAGCAAATATCTTTAAAAACAAAGCAACCCAAATCAATTTTCTCTTTTAACACAAATTATTCAATAAAAGAAAAATAAGTTCTTCCACTAAATAATTCTAAAGAAAAAACAATGCTTTGTAACTGAAAGACACTCAAAGAAAGAGATCAAATATTTCAAAAGAACACAAGCTAAAACAAAGAAAAGAAGGCTAAAAGCAGATTTAAATACTGTCAAGCAGAGTAATCAGACTATAATTAAACCCAAAAATTCACCCCAAAACCATATTTAAGATCTGGGAAAAGAGAAATACTGTCTTCCACTCAAAACATTTCTGCAGGAATCATCGCAGACAACATAAGGACACAATACAACGTTTAGGTATCGTCGCAGGAAGTAGAAGGACATAGTGCGATGACGTCGCACTGGTTTTCACAGCAGGGTGCGATGATGACTGAAAATTGAGAAATAATGAAAAGAGGACAGGGTTTTTTTAATGAACTTTCAGGATCTGAGAGTCAACATGGATCACCCAATGACTCACAGAATTAAAAATCAACAAAAGAAGGGAAGCCAAAAAAAAAGGAAGCAAATAACAAAAGAGGACGTTCCCCAATATGGTCGCCAATTTCGTTATCGAACAAATCGGTAAGTGCTGACACAAACTAATCTCCCTAAATTCAACAAGAAATTAGAACAAAACATAGCATAATACAAACTTCTCCTTACATTTCATTGTAATGTAAACTAGTTCAATGAGGGACAAATGACATACCGTTTAAATGTCGTTTGATCCTCGCTATTATCGTCCTTGCTCCATCTTTGGAATTGTGGGATGTTGAACCTGTTAAGTGGCACAAACCAACAAAGAGAGAGAAAAACAATATATATATATATTCCAATGAAACCTATGCATAAGATCAATGAGTTATACAATAAAAATGGAGACACTTTTATAGGGAATAAATGTGTCATTGCATTATATTAATGAAAGTGGAGAATACAACCTATGCCTTGATGTTGCAAGGTCCTTTCCAATGGCCCTTTTCTTCAACACACACACCTTTTCTCCAACGCTTTTGATGAAGAGTATTCACAACTTGACTTTGAAATCTAAAGCAAAGCTATCACAAGTACAATCTTCAATAGAATTGTTCATGCATAATCCAACCTAACTTTTCCCATGAGAGATCCCTCTTTATATAGAGTGAAGAGGGATGCATGAAGAGATTAGGATGATCCTACTAAATCAGAGAAGTAGGTGAGATACAAACCGATCGGAGGTCACCTCATCCTTCTAGAGATTCCATTCTATAACCTTCGAAAATTTCAACTTTTTCCTTTGCTTGAGCATCATTGCACCCTAAACACAAGCAGCCTGCGACGATGCCGCAGTCCACTGTGGTGCAGCATGTGACGACCAGATATCGTCACACCCTTATTATTTGGAAAGGTGTGACGATCTTGTAAGAAAGTCTTATTTCTTCAGTAGCTTCGGGGAACATAGGAGTAAGCAATACACATATTGTCAATGATCATAGGGGTGAACAAAATAATGTGTAACAATCCCCCACACCATCTCATCCACTTACAAGACCTATATTGGTATTCACCTAGAAACACCCCACACCTAAGGAGAATTATCCCAATAGGACGTCCTGGAACCCTCTCCAAACCTAGCTTGTAGAATAACATAACATCTTTGAGCATTTGTCTGTGAAAAGGGGGGTTTTATGCACATGTTTGGGTAACTTGATTATTATATGTGATTGACATTGATATGAGCCCATGGAGGGTGTACTTTTTGTTGCTTTAGGACTATGCCTAATGGACATGTACATATGGGGAGATGATTAGCTCAGACCTCCATAGGGAAAAAATCCCACCAGATGGATGCTGAGAGCCTAGCCAGGGGCAGGCACATACCAAAGGCTTGCACTGGAGATAAAGAAGGATGTTCCACCGGAGACACCTTGGAAGGCCTGGACCTAGGGGGCTTTCCTTTCCCTCTGAACATTGTCCTTGAGAGGCCCATGATGTCACCCTTGTGAACCTTGACATCACCCAATGTCAAATGGACATGATGGAGGAAGTTGTGTGCCAAGTGGCACGTGTGGCCTGATCCAGAGGCCTTAGAAGGCTTAACGTTTTTCTCATGGAGGCCAACGTTTCACTTATGAGGCCCAATGTCACCCTAGAAGGGCATGAAATCACCTCTTATGCACATTTTAGGGTTTAATTTGTTAATTTTATGTAAAAAACTGGATTTTTGATGTAGCTGGTCATGTCGACCTTATTTTACCTAATTTGTAATTAAAGGTCATTTGAATTGTATAAATAATGGAAAAATCTCTTGTATTTTTCATCATATTTCACTCACACAAGTGTGAGTTCTGAAATTCGACCTCTTTAAAGGCTTATTGGCTGAAATTAAGTGGTGCGCAACTCTTGGAGGAGGCTTCTTTTGGTGTATTTTGGCATTTTCATGGTGGAAAGTCTTCAACTAGGGCATGTTACTAGATTATTCTAGTGAATGTCAGTGAAAATTTGCAATTCTCTTTTCTTTGAATGGTTATGGTATCTTTTACTTTGCATTTACTAAGATTATGAAATTGCTAGTGTGAAACCCTAAGAGAATAAGAACATGTTATTGTCCTTCTCTCAATAGCTATCCACCTACTTGATTTTTCTAGAAGACACCTCCATTGAAGAAAATGATAGAGCCCTACCTTTGTAGCACTCTAACACCATTGCTCCATTAAGCTTTTATTTATCTCAAGCTTGAGCTAAAGAAGAAGGAAAATCGCTAGGGCCCAGGGTTACCTACTTCCTAGTAGTCGTTTTCCTTCTAGGGTTTTGGATGATTGAGGCCTTGGGTTACCAACACCTCAACCATATCCCCTCTTATCTTTAGTTCACTTACTATCATTTATTTCTGCTAGCAAGAAAATCTCCACTTTAACTATACCATGGTTTAAGATATAGACAGAGCAAATGAACATCTAAAAGTCAATCTATTTTCTACTCTACCACAAACCATACAAAAACAAATGAAAATGAAGCAATAAGAGAGAAGATCGGTAATTGTACCTTTTATCCCACATCTGGTGATGATCTCCTCAAGCTCTGATGTAGTGCCAATGATTGCACGTCTCCTCCCAAGGCTGACCTGCATCCAAAAATAAGCAAACAAGGACTATAAGCATGCTATTTCTATTCATGAGTTAGGGTTAGATATCAAATGATATGCATAAATCAAATAAAATATACAAAACATCATCATTTGGGACAGGGAAAAGAGATTATTTTATTCATCAAACAAAGAATGAAACTTACAATCTGTGTCGGCCATCGTTCCACGAACCTGGCCCGGGATCCTCTTTACAATGCTCCAAGTGCACATTGAATAAGCCTCTTCTCTCAATCTTCTAATCACCTCAAAGGAAGGGAATGGATTGAATGGAAGAAGAAGGGGCTGATGAAGGAATGCTGAGGTAATATCTCACAAAAGGTAGCAAAATATTGGGCAAGGAAGGGAAGTGAAATTGGGCAGAGTTTCACTGTTCTTATGCTTGGAAGTAAAATGAGACCCCAACACCTCCTTTTATATGATAAAAATATGGTTATTCGGTTGGGTGATGGGCTATAGCAGGTGAATTGGTTGGGAAACCTCCAATAGCCTGTGAATTTCACCAAATTTATTACAACTTTTTAATTTTTGCAACTTTTGCAAGCATACAGGGGTTGCTTAGTGTACAACAAGCATAAGTATGTGGGTTGTCTAGCATGTAACAAGCGTATGTATGTGGGATGTAGTGGTGCAGGGCACATACATGCTCTAAATAATGGTTTTTAAGAAGAGCTTCTCAGTAGTGCTTTGGAAAATTATGCAAGTAAGAGGGCCAATGCCATGTATGTAGGAGTAGGGAATTTTAGGGTTATAACAGATGCCCCCTAATGTGTGAGGTCATAAGAAAAACTGATGGCCAAAATACATTACAATATCTTCACCCATGCACAAAATTGAGTGAGCCCAGGACCAGAGTTTGGGAGGTGCCGTCTGCAAAACAACAATTGTCTCTTTGAGGCAAGCATACCCATGCTCGAATTGAACTAAATCATGTCTGCCAATCAAATACACTTCAGATCCATGTCATATAACTATATAAAATGTAGTTGCAAGAAATACACAATGGAGATACATCTCAAAATCAGTCGAAGATATACAAGTATAATATTCATCTTCAAGAAGCTAGTGATGCCTGTGGCTGGAGATGAGGTCTTCATAGCTCGAGAAACATCTTCAAGTTCTTCAAAAATCAGGTAGGAGTACAATGGGAGTGTATAACTCACTACCCCGAGGTCTTCGAAAACTCATTGGGAAAATACATGAGGATCTCGATGATCAGGCAGAGAACTTTGTTGATTTCGAACCTAGACTTGACTGGAATCTCAGGATGGATGACTCATGAAGGTCAAGAGACAAACTGCAAAAAGGGCGACTTAGGTTGAGTGAAAATTCCCTTGGAAAAAAACATGAAAGATGACCAGACTCAGGTAGCATGACATTGACATAAGTTTGTGATGCAAGAGGCAACACGAACTCTCTATGTGTTTGGAAGAGTAACCAAATGGAGGAAGACATGGCTCTATGTAGTGAGAACAACTTCCTAAGGTCATACTAAATCCCAATGCTTGACTAACAAATGTAAGGATGTGATTTTTCCAAGGGAGACTCTTTGTGTTGTTGAAAAAAGAATGGAAATTTCCCATCCCCTCTTTTTGGAATATTTGATTTTTTTGTCTTTTTCAAAATTTTAAGAGCTTGAAAAAGAATAAAAGAATGCTATGTTACAAAGGTGGAATGAGTGTCACAAGAAAGCATACTAGTTCCAAGCTCATTGAACATACTAATGCTCAGAGAAAGGAGACATGTGCGGGTAAATGACACTCGAGGAAAATTCCTCCATGGGTCAAGGTGTTAGATCGCAGAGGCAAGAAGTTCTACAAGGCTTGCGTATAAGGAATGCTTCAAAGGTTCAGTTGAGAGCAACATGGAGCTGAAATTAGGCCAAAGACACAAATATGAGACTCGCAAATGCAATTAAGAAAGACACAATGAGACCCCTTCTATGTAATTTTTACGAGCCCAGAGAAGGTAATATCGGTAATTTTTTTACGTTTAGAGAGTCTGAAAAAATGTAAAAGAAGACTCCAGGGAGTACCTTTTTTGGAGATACTCTAGTCGGTTCAAAAAAGGGTTAAACTTGCACCGAAAATATGTCTATTCAAAACCATTTTAACGAGTGTGACAAAGACAACATCACTCGACAATATTTTCAATTTTAAGGATTCTGAAAAGAGCTTAACTATGGACTCACAACCTTTTTTTGAGCTGAGTCTCCTTAGCCCAAAAAGGTATAAAATTAACTGAGGAGAACTCTCCCGACGAGATGAATCTCTCGAGGCGCACCTTTTTCCGCTATAATCTACAGGATGGAAAAAGGGTTAAACTCATGCCAGTAGATGTTCTTCTGTAGCAATGTAACGAGTTTGAAGGAACAAGGTCACTTGACGATCTTCTCAATTTTAGGGAGTATGAAAAGAGATTAAATATGGACTTTAGGGGGGGTTCCTTTTGCATAAGTAATCTCCAAGGCTCGAAAAAGGTGATAAACCAAAACCAAGGAGAATTTTCCTTTTTCGAAGATTTAGTCCCTCATGCCTGAAAAAGGGTTAAACTTACGCATGATAATACTCTTCTAGCGAACCAAAGTTCCTAGAGCATATCTTTATTCATAAAATTAGTCGTCCGGACCGAAAAGGGGTAAACTACTGTCGGACAGATGTGCCTTCAAATTTGAGTTTGGCGAGCGTGAAGGGAAACAAGATCGCTCGACAATGTTTTCATTTTTAGAGAGTTTGAAAAGGGCTTAAAGAAGCCTCTAGGGGGTTACTTTTCTCATTTAATCCAGATGAGACGAAAATAATAAATACAGTCTCATTGGATTTTGCTTTCGAATTTCAAAGCAATCTTGAAAGACAACAAAGTGTGCTCATTTGGGAGTCCCGAGGGTAAGGCCAAGGATGATGGTGCATAAAACGAATGAGGCTTTAACTCGTAATCATGATAGGACTAAAAATGACTCTCGAGCCTATATCCATTACTAACAACATTGATGCCAAAATACAACAAGGATATACCTATGGCATCCATGTAAAGGTAGGATCTAACACCTAATTACGACACTTCTAGAGCAACAATGAAGGTTCCATGTCACACTTCGGTGGGGTCGATCCTATGGAAAAGAGAAAAAGAAAATGAGATGCAGAAAGTGGAAATGAAATCCTAACTTATATGCAAATAGTTGGAAAAAATGACTTTTACCAAAGGATACCCAAAAGTGACCCATCCCAAAAATTACCAAAACAAAAGAAAAAGAGTACTAGAATGACCAATAAGAAACTCAGAAGTGGAATCAAGTGATCACCAAGCCAGGAAAAATGACAAAGGGGGTCAAAAAGGGGAAAAAAAGGGCCAAAAAAGTATATAAATAGAAGTTGACAGCTCATTTTTACCATTGCAATTCGAAAATCAACTAAAAGGTGAAAAGGACCCTTTGCTAAAAGAGTAGATTTCAGGAGCTTCAGTGGACGAAACAACCTTCTTCTTGGACCAAGTATGGAAAAATTACTCCCTCTTGCAATTCAATTCATTCTTTATGCATTAGTTTTAGGTTTTGACTGGGCATGCTCTTGTAAAAAGAGCGTCCCTGCGTGTACGCGGGATGTCCAAGGCCAACCCGTGTATGTACTTGGGTAGGAAACCACCAGCCCACGTACATACACGATTGTGTACAAAACAACCCGCGTACATCTTGAAAGACTTTGAAAAAATCAAATGCAGGTATTGACTCTCCTCCATTTTTCTATGAAACAGGATGTATGTTCACTGGAGGGAGAGGGAGCATGAGGAAATTGATATTTTGGTCGAAGAGGACCCTATAGCCATTGCCGCACTAAAACAGTGTGGAATATGNTTAGGCTGTTCAATGCTCTTGTGGAGTATTGGCATCCTGATGCATAGGCATTTATGATAGAGGGTCAATCGCTGACCTCGACTACAGAGGATATATAATTCTTGACTGGCCTCTCGAGGAGAGCGGAACCAATTAACTCGAGGATGTTTCCTTTAGGGCCCTTTAACATCGAGGATTACATTCAGATGTACTGTGAGACCGACACTGAGAAGGTAGGTTCTCAGGTGCCAATCCACAATATCACCATCCTACCTCTGCGTGTGATCTTACTCTTGATCGTGTGGATTACTGGATCCTCTACCCTTCACTAGGCTTCCCGAGCACACATGCATTGTGCCNAAGAGACAACTTACAGAGTGTCGGTGATGTACCAACAAGAACTTCGAGTTCAGTACCATTTTGTGCTCCTTCTTCTTCAAGAGGGTGCCCAATCTCAGTCCTAGAGAGATGGTACATGGGCATGTATCCTCCTTCCCAGTAGTGATAACGTGGGAAGCGCTGCTGCCTCGACAGGGTGGAGGGAGGACCATAGAGGCCTTTGATGACAAATTATTTGACTGGTGGGCACAACAGATCCCGGTGATCGAGGATTACCCATATGTTGGGATCAAATTCACTAGAGGATGTGACATGCCTTTGCCTCTCGACGAGGAGCGAGGCGAGATAGGTGACAAACTTTTAAAAGTTAATTTAATTTTTTTTTATTTGTTTTTTAAATATATCTTTTTTATGTGTGTATAGAGTATTGACTTGTGTATCTGTTATGTACAAATGTGGGGCTTGTGTGACTAGCAGACTTCGCTAGGACTCAGAGATGTCCTCGACCTGAGGCAGGACCAATAGTAGCCAGAGGAATAGCAACTGTAGGGGGACCCCTAGCCGAAGAGGCTGATAGAGTTCTATGACGTGTGGAGCGCAAACTCACAACACTCACTTGTACTATACCTATGGCCGAGATCGAGGATCTCCCCCCTTTTATGCAGCCTCATGTAGTGGGGGTGCCTCGGAATTGGGTCCATCTATTCTGGCGTTTGGTCAACATCGTTGTACACTATGGCAGGGCCACTAGGCCCCTTTCTTAGCTAGTATAGACCATTGATGTGCCAAGGGAGATTTTTGTATATGTATTTTTTGAGGGCATAAGCCCATCGATGTATACTGAACACTTTTGAGACTTTCACGCCCACCTATGTACTCATGACACTATTTTGGATATATATATATATATTTACATCTTTTTTGTATTATGGATGACATTTTTTACAAATGTATTTACATGTGTATGTGTGTGCTTTTCTTTTTATGTGTGTGCAACATGCCGATATAATATTTGATTAGCTAGAGTATTTGTTAGATGATTAAATTTCCTAGGAACATGGATATATGTAATGTAATCTAAAGAACGTTCTAAGAGACGTACCCTAAGGAATCGCCAGTGCAAAGTGGGATCATAAATGCGGTAAACCCCATTTAACTAGGAAACAACCAACTGAGCATCTAAGTAGACCTGGAGGTGAGAGATTCCATGTGACAATGCGACATGAAGCAGTTCTATCACTGCATTGTACTCGACAACATTGTTTGTAGCGTCGCCTAGAAAAATACCTCCGGAAGATAGCAACTGGCCTCTAGGTGTGAAAATCAACCAAGCCGCGGAAACAAGCTTCCGAGTGTGTCGGCTAGCACCATCTATGAACCCAAAATACACCTCCGATTCACTTGACATCTACCACAGTGAAAAATAAGACATAAATAACTACACGTCCACACAACAAAAAAGACAAAAAATGTATAAGAAGCTATACATATATACAAGAAGTCACCCAAGTGACCAACCTACGAGTAATACTTCTTGAGGTAGAGCCCATTTCTAGGCTACGCCAAGGAATTTACCTCAAAATCAACCAGAAAGTAAGCACCCTTCTTCAATACCTCTTTCACAATGAATGGTCCAAACCACATGGGTTTGAACTTGCCTGCCCCAAGGGGATCTTTGTCTTGATCATAGAACATGACAAGATCACCATCGGAGAAAATCTGAGGATGAACGGACCGATCATATTGACACTTGAATCAGTTCTTATGAGCCACATTGGATTAGACTGCGTCACGACACTACTCATCGAGCTTCTCGAGATATAGAAGGTGTTCCTCAAGCGGTGAAGTGTCCGACAGTAATTCCATTGCCAACTTTAAAGAAGGAATCTGAAACTTGATAGGTAAGATTGATTCCAACCCGTATATGAGTTGAAAAGGTGAAAAACTAGTGGCAGTCTTCACAGACATTCGGTTGGCCCACAATGATGAATATAACATCAAATGCCAATTTCACTTGGAAGAATTTATCATCTACTGAAGAATAGTCTTGAGTGACTTATTCACAACTTCAACTTGACCATTCACTTGCGGGTAATAAGGTGACAAATGTTCTTGTTTGAACTTGAGATTTGACGTTAACTCAATCATCATTTTGTTTTGGAAGTGAATTCCATGGTCAGTGACAATCTCCTTCGGGATACCGAATATTTCTACTATTTAATTAAAGATTAAAAGAGCTGCAATTTCGCCATCATTGCTAAACATTGGCATAGCTTCGACCCACTTTGTGAAGTATTCTACTACTATGATGATGTAATGATTCCCCTTGGCTGAGGCAGAGTGAAATGTAGTGAAGTCAATCCCCCACTTGGTGAAAAGACCAACAACAATGACAAGAAACATAGGAGCATGATGCGCCCAGATATTCCGATAGAAGATCTGGAATGGGTGGCACTTCTTGAACGCCTCAACACAATCTTTGATTAATGAGGGAAATAACTAACCTACATGTAGAATATTTTGGGTTGTTTCCAACCCAGAAAAATGACCGCCACATGATCCAGTGTGACACTCATTCAAAACAAGCTCTGCTTCTTCATGCATAAGGCATCAACAAAGAATGCAATCCACACCTCGACGATACAAAGTGTCATAGAGTATAAGATAGTTCCCTGCCTGATGTCAAATTCGTCGACGCTCATCATGGGAAGAAAAAGTGGGGCACTTCAAAGACTGGAGATAGACAAGTATATCTCCATACCAGGGGTCCAAAGATGCAATTAGAAAAATATATCCCTTAATAGGCGACTCTTCAAACATGATATCACTAGACTCGACCGAAAGTTCCAAAATGAGTTCGACAAAGACCAACGACTTTTTGTATTTCACAGAAACAAAATCCAAGTCAAACCCTTGTAAGATGACTATCCATCTAATAATATTTCCACCAATGAATTGTCATGTTAACACGTATTGGAAAGGGTTGACGACGACAATGACAGTTGTCTTGCAAAGCAAAATGTAGTGATAGAATCATTTGACAACATGAACAACTGCCAAAGAAAGTTTATGAACGTGAGAATAGTTGAGTTCCGGTCCAACCAGGCCTCAACTAAGGTAATATATAACGTTCTCTTTGTCAAGATCATGTTATTGAACCAAGACCATGCTGATGGCCGACTTAGCAACATCTAAATACAATAATAAATCTTTGTTATAATCGGGAGGCTAGAGCAGAGGGGAAGATGTCAGGGCACGTTTCAACGCTTCAAAGGAGAGTTGAGTAGCTTCATCCCAATGGAATGGGACTCCTTTTTTCAAGAGACACATAAACCATTTAGTGATATCGACGTAATTCATGACAAAACATCGAAGAATATTTGCTTTCCCCTGTAAGCTCTGAAGTTGGGGTATCATGCATGGGGGAGGAAATTGAACTATCGCCTCAACCTTAAGAGGATCAAACATGATCCCTGTGGTCGATACAATAAAACCTAATCGATGACCCGACGTCACGCAGAAACTGCACTTGTTAGGATTCAAGGGAATCCGATAGTGGCGACATCGCTCAAAGATTAGTCGAAGATGGGTGGAATGATGAGATCTCTTGTGAGAGAGTGATGCTAGATTATTGAGGTACACCTCAACTATGTGTCTAAGGTAATGAAAATAAAACACCATGGCCCACTGAAAGGTAGATCCAACATTCTTCAGGCCAAAAGGCATCTTACAATACGTGAATGTTCCCCACGGACAAATAAAAGTTGTTTTGTGTTGGTCTTCCGGTTTGATTTGAATCTGATTGTATCCTGAGAAACCATCCATGAATGAAAAGACCTCGCATCCTGCGCACTCATCAACAATCTGATCGATGAATGGGGTGGGAAAGTTGTCTTTTGGACAAGCCTTATTCAAATCACGGAAGTCCATGCACACGCGAATCATGCCCCGTTTCTTGTTAATCGGAATTGGGTTTGAAACCCATTCTGTCAATTGTACATGGTAGATAAAACTGACTTTGAGCAGTTTTTGTACTTCTTCCTTAATTGCTGTCACTTTTCTAGGATTTACCGGACGAAGATTCTGTGAAACTGGTTTGGCATCAGGATAAGTCATAATTTCATGCTCGACAATTCGTGGATATATGCTTGGCATTTCCTCATAAGGCCATGAAAAAACGTCGCATAATTCTTTGAATAACTTAGTGTAATTTTGAATCTCTTTGGGGGAGCAATCCACTCCGACGAAAACATTCTCCACAATGCCAAGGGTTTTGGAACTCTATGTGTAACCAGAGGATTGATAGGACAAGAATTATCTCCATTCATGGTCGAAACAAATTCTCCTGCCTCTATTCTCCTTTAGTCGGGAAGGAAGTAAGATCTGTGATGTAGATCATCCCAAGGTCTATCGGGACCGGTCATTGCCTCGAGAATGACCTCGTCAGAGGGCAAGACCAAGTCTAAAGGATCTTGAGTGGCAAGAGAATCTTGAGCCCAAATAGGATCAAGAATTGGATCTAACTCTTGTGCGGGAGTCAGATTGGGGTTGGACGAAGTCTGCTGGATAATGTTGTATGCAACCTTAGCCGCAGATAAGGGCATGGCCATGCCACAATGCCCTATCCCTTCCATTGAGGCTGATGGGGAAGGTAAATTCCAAAGATCGTTAAAGTAGCTCGTTCAAAACGATGACACTTGTAAAATTGTAGCCCTCTGCTGGTCGGGAACATCCGATATAAGATTAGCATCGCCAGAAGGTGGCGTCTAATCAAAAGTTCCCATCAACGATGAAATAAACCAGAAACTAAGTTGACAGTGCCGGGCTGCGGACTATCAATGATCGGGACCGTGGAAGCCCCCGATGAAGGGTCAGGATGAGAGAAGGACAACTAGTCAATGGTCACAATATGGCCCTCGTGCAGAAAACACAAGACCCGAAAATCCGTAGCAACCACTGCATGCATTGCATAATTCCAACTCCTTCCTAACAATAGGTTATAATCGAGAGGTGGATCGACCACTTCAACTTCAACACACAAATTTTTTCCTCCCAATTGCATGGGGAAGGAAGGAATAATTCCATGTGGTCTAAATGAACGACCATCAAACATCATAAGCAACGTAGGTGACGAAGACAACCCAGGCTGGCCAATGGAATTCCAACATGCCAACGACATGATGCAAGTCGAGGCACCCTCATCAAACACTGTACAAAAAATGTTCCATGTAAAATATTTCGCGGTGTAAGCCACTACTACCTGAAAAGCAACGTGGTAAGGAAGATGGGGTTTTAAGTTGGTTGGATAAAAAATGATCACTTCTAGGTTGCAAGTCTCTGCCGCTCCTAAGGCGGACAATAAAGATTTTCTCTACGAGGGGAATCTCTAGAAGACTTCCAAAGTGGACATCGCGCAAGGTGTCTATGCCATATCCTCTACAACGGAGTAGTTTTTCGCGACCCTTGCATTTGAATTATGAGAAGCCTTGTTGAACGCACCTTTAGAGATGTGAGTCATCATTTTTCTCATCGCCTTCTCGATTTGGAGAGGATTCGGTGGGTTAGTGTCTTCCTTTCCCTTCTCGACAGATTCTGAAATTCCGCAGTCTCGGGCCCTAGTCGTTAAACGAGCCTCGATATTCATCATGTAAATATTCACAGCCGGGTTGTTATTGGTAGGCGCGGGGGGTCCCTGACTTCCCCCTTCCGCGTCCTTGGATGCGAAATCCCGAGCCATGTTTTTCCCTAGTGGGAAATGGTTCATCAACACAACAGGTTTTTACTGCGCTAATAGATTTTGAGCTTCTGCAAGCCAAGGGAACATATGAGTCGGGTGGTCTTACGTGCAGAGATTACATGGATACTTCGACTTCTTCTTCTCCGTTTTTCCCCCGCCAACATTATTGGTAGCCTTTTTATCCCCTTTAATCTTATTATTCCATTGTTTCTTCTTTCCCTCGAGCTACTGGTTGGCCTTGGGATTCATTGATTTCACACTATGTACATCCGATGTCTGGGTAGGGGGAACAACCGAAATCAGAGTCTGGTTGGCCACAGTCTGTTGTATTGACAATTGTTGCAATTGATTCGACAACAGGTCAATAGAATTTCTTTGTGTTAAGCCCACAATACCTTCGACATGGGGTCCAAAATTGTGCTTGGCATTATCGAGATTATACTGTAGCGCATTTGGAAAAATCTTGTAGAGAATGCTAGATTGAGAGTAGATAAGTTCAAGATGTTGGGCTCTCATAATCGCCTCCTCTTCTAAAAACACTCTGGAAGTCGCTACGTCCTTGGATATGCAAAGAACCAAAGAATTCAAGAACCACTCAAGCAAGAAAGCAGGAGGGACCTTGACCGTAATTAAGCTCTTTATATGATGCCAGTCTTGTATATGATCAAAGATGTGATCGACCTTGGTTTTCTAAAAGTTGGCCATCAATTTGGTGTCGGCATCATATCTCACAGGTAACTGGAAATGGTTGAAGAAGACCATTTCCAAGTCGTTGAAGCAAGAGTACCTCAAGCAACTGAGCTCAATATACCACTTTTCAACAGCCCCTATAAGAGTGCGTTGAAAAAGGTGCAACTGGACAGAGTCATCCTTCAACGAGTTTTACGAGCACCATAAATGAAAATTCGTCACATGATCACTTGGATCTTCGCCAGGCTTGCCTTCAAATTTCAGAATATCAGAAGGCAACTTAGCCGGTATGGGGGGCCTACACTGATCGTGAAAAAATGGGTTGTTCAGTAATCTCTACAAGTATGGAAGATGTAGCGTTGCCTGAAATGGTAGTTTCGGTTATGAAATATTTATGGGAAAAGAGGGTCCTGGAGTTTGACTGGCACCAGGTTGCCAGGAAAAGTTGGACTGCTAGACAGGGTTCTAGTAGAAACCGTGGCCTTGATCAACATAGGGAAAATGCATCTGTTGGGCTATCATCGACTGACTCCCAAAATTGGACGACATAGCTTGTGTGGGGATTACTCCCTGCATTGAGTTCCAAGGACCTTGGAAGGGGACGCCCCCAGTTGATCTGATAGGCATGAGTACGAAACCCTACCCGGGCTTCCATTGAGTATGGAAGGGGTTGCCCCCGATCGACATCCCTTGCAAGGGAACTGATCCCTGCCAAGGATTCCAAAGACCCTGTGTGGAGAAAACTCTAGTCATTTCTCCCTGTGAAGGAATAATACCTTGCACTGGGTTCTATTGACCAAAACTGGGGTTTCCCCCAACTGAGACAACAACTGAAGAAAAAACATTATTCCCAAATGCACCGAACAAAGAGAATGACATAGATCCCATTGACGTTGTATAAGACAAAGGTCCTAAATTGCCTCCACCAAACACGATATAATTCACATTTGGCTCGATTGGCTGCTGGAAAGCACCACCGAGCGAAGGGGACGAAGGAGTTATATGACCCCCACCATAAGGGATATCATTAAAAGGGACAAAAGTTCCCCTGATTGACCCTTGCACGTGAGCGTTTGAGATCCTTGTCCCCATACCCATGGTCTGTAAGGTAGAATAAGTAAGAAATGAGTTTGTATTAAAGTCGGGCATCCCATATGAGAAGGGAGGGCCCATCACACTCTGAGTAAATGAAACAGTGGTCGAAGCCGATAACAATATCAGATCGCTACCTGAAGTTAAGGGAGTCGAGACCACTATGGTCCTGACTAGCGAAGGTAGGAGAGGAGGTAGGATGACCCTTGAAGTAGTAGCCGTAACAGGAGTATGAGGAATCCTAGACAAAGTAGCAACATTCGCTTCCATTGCCATTGATAGGACTAGATGGCACTTAGAAGATGTCACCTTGGGAGGGACAATCTGAATCAATATTGGAGCCAACAAGTTAGTAATTGGAGGGTTAGCTAGCTTGAGAGCCTTTGCCTTAAGGTCAGAAATGGTAGGTTCCTCCATATTTTGAAAGCCTCCTCGTGGAGCAGGCTTGGGCATAGTTTCCTATGGTTCGGTCACTTCGAGTGACCCTTCTTGATCAAGTCTTCTCCTCAACAGTGGAGGAGGTGACTCCAAAGTAACCGACGATAGGCCCTAAAGCCTTCGTGACTAGTGGAGATGTTGATATTCCAATTTGTGAAATGATCAAATGACACAGTAAGCCTTGACTAGCATTGAACATGAAGCACACACTACAAAGTTTCCTAAAGATAAATCAATTAGTCAACTATCTAGTAGGAAGGACAATTACGCCAATCGACACTAGAGAAACTAACCAGTGCAAGTGCAACTCAAACACGGAATCACCCTCTGGGTATACTCTACGAAGCGCGATCCGACGTTCATCTTAGGTACCATGGTATACCCCCACAACCACCTATGTAAGTCCCTAAAATATGGGCAACTAGGTTTCCATCTCGTAGTCAGTTACCAGGAGGGTATAGTCAATAGTCGGGTAGATCTTAATGAGTAGGATAACAAGTCTGAACCCTTTCAAGGGTATCAAGAGAAAATGGTTCGGATGACAATAAAGGATATCAAATGGATTTGAGGTCCACGATGTTCCATAGGCAAATGCAATTGGTATTGTTCCTGAGAAAGACCCTCAATATACAATCCCCACTATGTTCATTCCAAATTTGGAGGTTGTTGGTTTACTTCTTCTATTCTGTTTGAGTTTATTGACCCAGGGTTCATGTCTATTTGGGTTTCTAACAAAGCCTCTAAAACTATCGGCCCTCCTGGTAAACCAGAAGGCAACAGAGTGCACAAAATGCGCTACGCAGTCTCACTCAAGATAACTTTAATGGGTGGCTATAATACTCATGTGTTTACAACCTAGGATTGAGTGCGAGATATGAGAATTGTATATTGAACCACTATTATAACTTGTAAACACAATATACCATCATTTGCGAATACACAGGAAATATAACGACTCATTCATTAAACATAACTATAACTAATAAAGACAATAAATAAATGCATGCATTCATCACATAACACAGATGTTACCATGGTTCAACCCCTCTTGGGATACATCCACAAAGATCTGGCTCTTGGCTCTTTTATTATAGTATTTATGCATCTACAGCGCCGCGCGCATTACAATTCTTTTCAGTTGGGTAAGATCTATATGAGGCGGACTAGATCACACCAAGCTCCTTAGCCTATGATCTAACCTTCAAGATATTCCCTCCTTCGTCCTCTCTAGCTCAAAAACTTACCCAAAATAGGTCATCCAACAAAATATTACATATCGTAACAACTCATAGATAACTAACTAAACTTGATAATACTCCGACCCCCCCTATGATACCTCTGTATCTATATTTATATGTTTTTGGCTCTTCAGTTGTTTACAATAAATTACCAAAACCCTAACCCTAACATCGTTAGGTATTCTCTGCATGCGTGCATGTTGTTCTTCCTTCCATGTGTCATTTTCCTCGTGCATGATTTCTTACCCAAAATCGCCTTTCTTTCTTCTTTGGCCTGCTTCCAATAGAGGGGTTATCTCCTCTGCCTTTCCTCACATGACCTCGTGTTTATCCCCTATGTTAGAGGGGGGTCCCGACTAAATTTTATGACACTGGACTTAAATCAATCCCTAACTCAGACTCCGATGTTTGATTTGAAGTGGCCTTGAAGAGTTTCCTCTTCAAACCTAATTCAAGGCCCTAAAATCCTAAACTAGTTTGTGAACCCAACAAACATAAAAGTCTAATGTATTTTAGATTAGGCGTTATTTTTTAAGGCTTGATTTACTCAAAAGTTATGGTAGTGAAGCTAATGGTGTTATAAAGAGACAAATAAGGAGGAGATATTTAAAGCACTTGAAATCAAAATTACTTCGAATTTAAAAGCAAAGCCTGTAACTAACTCTTTGTAAATTCAAATTTTCTAATTGATATTTCAAGATCTTGTAAATAAAGAAATCCTAAAACTTGATTTTGCTTGACTACAAACCACTTATGTTTAAGGAAATCAAGAATAACTTGAAAATAAAAACTCTTTTTCCTTGTGCAAATAACAACTTTAAATACTTTACCAAACTAAATGCAAAAAAATGAAATTCTCTCTCTTTTTTTTGAACTGCTTTAGAGAGAAAAAACTCAAGTAAACTTTTTGTTTTTTCAAAGCAAGTAAAAAATGATAAAAACAAAATTGAAAACAAGACTGGTAAAGAAACTTAGCCCACTGCAGATCACAGGGATTCAACCAAGAAACCAAAAGGCGGATCAAAGACTCGACAGCTTGCTCAAAACCTTTTAGGGAAAACACAAGAAAACTAAGGAAACAAGTAAACTAGAACCTATACCCAAGCTATGGCCACAGACAGAGACTCTAGCTGATTCAAGAAATTCCTGCTTAGTGTGAACTTCTATCAGGAAAGAGGTAAACTCCCTCTTTTTAAAAAAACCTTCACGAAACAGAGACGCGGGTTGTTGCATCAACAAACTGCGTATGTACTCGGGTTGTTTACTGTGCAGAGTGAGTATGTATGCGAGCTGACCCAAAACAGGTCATGTACACCTCTGAGTCTTTTCAAAAATAAAAATGCAAGGCTGACTTATAGGGCAGGGACAACTGGTATGCACCCTGGAGGTGACCAGAACCCCTTGATAGAATCAGTAAACTTGACTGAAACTCAAAAGGAAAACAAAAACCAATCAATTAACCCAAAAATCTCCTAAAAACAATTCTAGAGAGATCCCCAGTATGGTCACCAGTTATGCTAGAGGGAAAATCCCCCCTTTCACTATACCAGGGTTTAAGATATAGATAAAGTGAATGACCATCTAAAAGTCAATCTATTTTCTACTCTACCCCAAACATATTAAAAAAAATGAAAAGGAAGTAATAAGAGAGAAGATTGGCAACTGTACCTTTTATCCCACATTTGGTGATGATCTCCTCAATCTGTGTAGTTCCAATGACTGCACGTCTCCTCCCAAGGCTGACCTGCATCCAAAAATAGGCAAACAAGGACTACAAGCATGCTATTTCTATTCATGAGTTAGGGTTAGATATAAAATGCTATGTATAAATCAAAGAAAATACACAAAACATCATCATTTGGGATAGGGAAAATATATTATTTTATTCATCAAACAAAGAATGCAATGTACAATATCTATCGGCCATCATTCCACGAACCTAGTCCGGGTTCCTCTTTACAATGCTCCAAGTGAACCTTCAATAGGCCTCTTGTCTCAATCTTCTGATCACCTCAAAGGAAGGGAATGGATTGAATGGAAGAAGAAGGGGATGATGAGGGAATGCTGAGGCAATATCTCACAAAAGGTAGCTAAATCTTGGGCAAGGAAGGGAAGTAAAATTGGGCATGTTTTCATTGTTCTTATGCTTGGATGTAAAATGAGACTCAAACACCTCATTTTATATGAAAAAAGGATGGTTATTTGGTTGGGTGATGGGATATATCAGGTGAATTGGTTGGGAAACCTCCAATAGCCCGTGAATTTCACCGAATTCCTTATAACTTTTTAATTTTTGCAACTTTTTCAAGCATATGCGGGTTGTTTAGTGTGCAAGAAGTGTATGTATGTGGGCTATATAGCATGCAAAAAACGTATGTACGTGGGTTGTAGTGGTGCAGGGCACATACATGCTCTAAAAATGGTTTTTAATAAGAGCTTTTCAGCAATGCTTTGGCAAATTATGCAAGTAAGAAGGCCAATGCAATGTATGCAGGAGTAGGGAATTTTAGGGCTATAACAATTTCCTTCAAGATTTCTGCTGCAAACGTGACTCCATTAAGCATAAAGGCACTAGTTTATACCTTGCATTTGATTGATTGATGAAAAAAACCCTCAAACTATCTACTTCAAGCTCTTTTCTAACCATTCCTAACCCTAGATTAGACTAACTTACTAACATTCTTGATGCAGTTACAAAAGTAAGCTACATCCATATATTACAATAATAAAGCCCCTAAAAGTAGGTGTTAAAGTTGATTTCACATTGCCTTCTTTGCTTCTGACAAATGATAGCATATTTCCAATTCTAGGTTATCATTTTGGGTCATTATTGAAGCTTGTTTAAGGCATAATTGTGAGGCTATCATTATATATACATTGTTGTTATAAATTTTGGTTTGCTTCATCTTGTATATCAGCTTATTGCTTTTATTTAAAGTCCAAGGTTTTACAAAGAACTAATATCAATTGTTACATGCAAATAATGTTTTCTTGTTGTCTTGTTCTGGGCAGGCACACTCAAACAAATCTTTGCTTCATCTTATTAAACCTTTGGGACTTTCTAATCAATATGACTTGTGAGAGGGGAAGAAATTTTCTTGATACTATTACCTTTGTCTTCTCAAACCCCCAGGTCACTAGGGACATATCCCCTAGGATTTCACCCATAAAGAGAAAGAGGTGTCTTATTTAGGTGACAATGATAGGACAACCTCATGTTACACCAATTTATTGTTCACTTGCCTTTGGCTTTTGGGAATGTAAAAATTGTGCAATAACACCAACAAGCAACATAAATATATGAAGCACTGGCACAAGCAGTGAAGGATGCAGTAGTCAGTGAGTGACTCGGGACGAGTCATATTGTCACTATTGGGGGCTTGTTGGCGCATGCCAATTTTGGGAGAAAATCAAGGAAGTTTTGAAGGAATCAAGGCATAAATAAAAAAAGATAAGGTAGTGCTAGAAAATGGGGAGCACGCTGGAAACAGAGGAAAAACAATGCTGAGGAAAAGTAGTTACAAAGTGAACAAACTGCTATGGAGTAGTTGGAAAGTGGACAAGCACCTACTTGGAGAACGGTTGGATTGAGGACCAATCGAGATTGAGCAGTTGGAAATTGCACAAACCTAATCCACTTAGGGTTAGGGATTTTATAAGGGATTTGTCTCATTCTTGGTATAAGTAGAATGTATTAGGATTGTGAAAATAAGTTAGTTTGGTTATTATTCATTGTTGAGTTGGGATTTTGGTTAGAAGTTCTCTATTTTGTGAGGACTATTGTGATCTGTGGAGATCGATTGTAATGGAGGAAGGAATGTATAGTGCGCAACACTAGATTTTTGCATCAAGATTAATAAAGAGTTGAAGCGACTCATCTTTGTGGATGTAGCTCTAGGAGGGGGTGAACCACGGTATATCTGGGTTATGTGTGAATGTTTACAATACTCTTTATTATAGTTGCTTTAGTGAGTTTGTGTTGAACATGTTAAAATAATAAGGGAACTAATATTGTGCACTAGGAATAACTGATGAAATATGTAGAACAACATTATTGGATGAATGTCAATGTTAGTGTCCTAACCTGCACATAGGTAGAGCAATATATTCGGATGTAATAAAGGTCAATATTAATAAGGCCTTTCAATAAAATAGAATAAGGCAGATGTAAGAATACCTAATAGAAGCTTCTACTTCTAGAAGGATCTTTCTCTAGATGCTTCTCTTGATAGACATATTTAGTATAAATAAGGGTCGAGGGTATGAAAACCCTAGCTTGGAGATTATTGTAACAGAGCGCTGCTTGACTGGAGGTTGCCCCCTCGAAGAGGCCTGTGAACCTTGCTTTCTGAATCAAAGTGCTATTTCTGTTGTTGTTCTTATATCATTTCTGTGTTATTGTGGTGATTATACTGGTTATATTACTGCTATTCTGCCATTTCTAGCATTTTATTTCTGTTCTGAGTATTTATTATATCTAGTATCTTGTAAGTGGTATCAAAGCACTTTCCTTGGCAGAAATTGTGGGATTTTTTTTCAGGGTAGAGACGTATTCCGGCATATTTAAGCCACAGAGATCTGTCGTTACGTGCTTAAACCCTTGGTTGAGGGATTCATACACACAGAAAATACAAGTGGTTCTTAAGCGCACATCTGTTGGCCACCCTTGTAACCCTTGTTGGTACCCCTTCGAGTGGTAGCGCATCAGAAAACACCTGTGTATGTTTCGACCTAGATTTCCTGAAGCCCTCTTTAGATAAACCGATCGGCCGCCTGACTGCTATAGTGCCACCGAGAACAACACTCGGGAATATACTCTCTAGTACCTAGGTAGTCGGGTAGTACGGATAAGGGTACGATCTATCCTCCTTAGTTAGTGCCCTGAGATATTGGGATGAGTACTACTATTGGACCCCGCACATATATCAGAGAGATATAGCATAGGGCAAACCCTTGTCTGTAGAACCCTTGAATACCTAACCCTTGGGGGACAGGAACATAAACAAATTAACATAGACAGGATCTATTGCCGTGCAACTGTGTTCGGGTTGCCAAGTAAACACACATTTCTTTCTGGTTAAGCATTTGGGGATTTCGTCACTACAATATTCTTCAGACTGGAGTATAACTCCACAGATGTAACAAAACAAAAAGAAGAAGAAGAAGAAGAAGAAAGTCTGGAATTTTTTTCACCATTATTTGAGACCTATTCCATTGGATTCATCTCTTCTCCCTTATCACATTCATCCATATCATTTTTCGGAAAAATGTTTTGACCATAGCCCACCCCTTTTCAGTTCACCCATCCTCATGGACCATACCCGTAGCCAAGAACTGGAGTCTCGCTTCAACACCTTGCAATCTAGTTTCCTAGAGACCCAAAAAGAAGTGAAACAACTCAATGCTACTGTTGCCTCCCTCGATACATCCATCAATACAACCATAAATGCATCTGTGTAGTCCTCAATGGAGGAAGTCAAACAAGAACTGACCACCCAACTTGAATCTGTCTTTGCATCACTCTGCACCAAACTGAAGATCCCTACCGATGACTCTTTCCCTGACGCACCTCCAAAGACTGAAGGTGAACATTCCTCCCATTCCCATACCTTTCAACCCCATCACTTTCAATGTGACCTACGCCTTCCATGGGTGGATGTAACCAAATTTGATGGCTCAGACCCCACTGGTTGGGTCACCCAAATGGAACATTATTTCTCTTTATACGACATTACAGATGACTTGGCCAAACTCCAGTATGGTGTTCTCCATCTAGATCAAGAACGCTGACAATGGTGGCAATGGAGAAAAGCTTCACGTCAAGGGTATATTGGTTGGACCCAATTTGTGACTGAACTTTATGAACACTTTGACACTGACACCAACCATTTGGGCCGTTTGACAAAATTGAAACAATCAGGAACAGTCGAAGACTTCATAGCTGCATTTGAGCACCTGGCTTTTTGAACAGAGGGCATGATTGATGCTTTCTTTCGAGAGTGTTTTATCAGTGGCCTCAAGGAGGAGATTCGGGCCCATGTCCTCGTGGCTCGACCTTGGAGTTGGGTGGAGGCTACTAAAAAATCTAAAGAAGCACAACAAGTTGTATCCTCTCAAAACCGTAAACCTTCCTTTATCCCTCACCCTAAACCCGTAAATCCCACTACTCCCTCCGCCCCATTAAAGATCCAAAAATTGACCAGGGCTGAAATGGTTGAATGCCAACTCAAAGGCCTTTGTTATAATTGTGATGACAAATATTTCCTGGGCCACAAATGTAAGGAACAAAATCTTTTTATGGCCATCTCTGAGGATATTTCGGAAGAGGATGTTGAAACTCCCCTTGTGCCCGAGTCACCTGAAATCACTGACATAACCCCTCCCTCTGACCCTCCCGAAGTGGAACCAATCATTTCCCTCAATTCTCTCACTGGCTTCTCCACCCCCCAAACCCTCAAGTTAATTGGTTACATCAAGCATCAGAAGGTCATCATTCTGGTTGATAGTGGAAGCACCCATAATTTTATTCATCGCCACATTGCCCAAGAAACCCATTTCTACATCCATGCCATCAACAATTTCCAAATTATGATTGCCAATGGTGGGTCCATGAAATGTGGAGGGCATTGTGAAAATGTGTGTCTACAAATCGATGACTACAACCTCAAATCCCATATGTTTTCTATCGACATGGGTAGTTGTGACATTGTGTTGGGTGCAAACTGGCTAAGGACTTTGGGTCCCATTCTCACGGATTTTAAGGACTTAACCATGCAATTCGACCAGGAAAGCCACCAATATAAATTCCAAGGCATCACTGCTGGTTCACCTAAGGTCATTAGTTCCCATCGCATGGAAAAGCTGCTCAAAAAAAGTCATTCTGGTGTCATTTCCCAACTCCATGCCATACAAGCAACAGAGACACCCCTGGTGTCGCAAGACCTCCAAGCCCTCCTTTCTAAACATAAAATGGTATTTTCCACTCCCCAAGGACTCCCTCCTTCCCGCGGTATTCATGATCATTCCATTCCCCTTGTACTAGGAAGCCTTCCTCCCAATATCTGTCCGTATAGCCACCCCTTTTCACAAAAAAATGAAATTGAGAAAATGGTCCAGGAACTCCTTACTGCAGGCGTTATCTATCCTAGTACGAGCCCTTACTCTTCTCCAGTAGTCATGGTCCTGAAGAAAGAAGGTTCTTGGAGAATGTGTCCTGACTTCCTTGTCCTCAACAAACTGATCATTAAAGATAAATTTCCCATTCCTGTCATTGATGACCTCCTGGATGAATTGAGTGGAGCCCAATTCTTTACTAAACTTGATCTTCACTCGGGCTATCACCAGATACGTATGAAAGAGGCAGACATCCCCAAGACAACCTTTTGAACTCATGAGGGCCACTATGAGTTTTTGGTCATGCCCTTTGGCTTGTGTAACGCCCCCTCCACCTTCCAGAGCCTCATGAATCATGTCTTCCGTCCTTTTCTCCGTCATTTTCTCTTAGTTTTCTTTGATGATATCCTCATCTATAGCAAAACCTGGAAAGACCATCTTACCCATGTGGATCGAGTTCTCCATCTACTCTCTCAGCACCAACTTTTCCTGAATCAATCTAAATGTGCCTTTGGTGCCTCAAAAGTAGAATACTTGGGTCATCTGGTTGGAAAGGATGGCGTCAGGGTGGATCCGAAAAATATTGAAGCTATGCAAGACTGGATGCACCCAAAGACTCTCAAAATCTTGCGTGGATTTTTGGACTTAACAGGGTATTATCACAATTTTATTAAGAATTATGGAAAGATTGCAGCACCTCTCACTGCTCTCCTAAAAAATAACTCTTTCACTTGGACTCCAGCTGCTGCTCAATCTTTCCAAACCTTGAAGATGGCCATGTGCACCACTCCGGTTCTGGCCCTTCCTGATTTCACAAAGACCTTTGTGTTGGAATGTGATTCCTCGGGGAAAGGAATCGGTGCTGTCCTTATGCAAGAGGGTCGACCTTTGGCCTTCACCAACAAGCAACTATTTGAAAGGAATCTGGGTAAACCCATCTATGAAAAGGAAATGTTGGCTATTCTGCATGCCGTTGATCTGTGGCGCCCTTATCTCTTGGGGCAATTTTTCCAAATTAAGACAGACCATCAAAGCCTCAAGTAATTTCTGGAACAACGCATTTCCTCCCCAGAGCAACAAAAATGGGTGACTAAACTCTTTGGATATGATTATGAGATCATTTACAAGAAAGGAAAAGACAATGTGGTGGCGGATGCACTGTCCCGAAAATATGAAGACGAAGGATCCCTTTTTTCTCTTTCCTTCATTGTACCAGATTGGCTCCAAGCTGTTCGCCAGGAATGGCTACAAGATCCCAAAAGTTCGCATCTGATCCAAGAATTGCAGACCAATGCTCCAGCTCCCCCAGGGTACTCTTGGCTCCAGGATGAGCTTCGATACAAAGGCCGATTGTATTTAAGTAAACAATCAAAGCTTAAACCCACGGTACTTTCTGAGCTTCATGCTACACCCACAACGGGGCACTCCGAGTTCACCAAAACCTATGACAGGGTCAAACGTTCTTTTTTCTGGGATGGTATGAAACAAGACATCCATAATTTTGTCGCTGAATGTGATGTGTGTCAACGCAACAAGGGAGAAACAGTCAAATCTCTGGGCACACTACAACCACTTCCAATCCCACCTACTATTTGGAAAGATATCTCTATGGAATTTATTACCGGCTTACCCAAATTGGGAAATAAATCAGTCATAATGGTGGTTGTGGATCGCATTTCCAAATATGCTCATTTCTGCGCTCTTCAACACCCATTTACTACATCCACGGTGGCTCAAATTTTTATGGACCATGTCTTCAAGCTTCATGGCATGCTGTACTCTGTTGTTTCTGATCGTGACCCAACTTTCACAAGCAATTTTTGGCAAGAACTGTTCAAGCTTCAGGGCACCCAATTGCATCTCAGCACAACTTATCATACCCAGACTAATGGTCAAACAGAAGTTGTCAACAAGTTTTTGGAAACATATCTAAGGTGTTTTGCCTCTGAAAAGCAAAATCAGTGGGTTCAATGGTTACCCCTAGCTGAATGGTGGTACAACACTTCCTACCATACAGCTACACACATGACTCCTTTTGAAGAGGTATATGGGTAGAAGCCACCTTCAATTCTCTCATACTTATCGGGTACCTCAAAGGTCCAGGCGGTTGACCAAACATTTACAGTTCGAGAGGATATTCTCCGTACCCTCAAAGAGAACTTGGTCATGGCACATAATCACATGAAACATCAAGAAGATCAAGGTCGCTCTAAACACCAATTTGCAGAAGGGGATCAGGTGTTTCTGCGACTGCAACCATACAAGCAAACTTCCCTCAAGGCCAAGCATTGTCAAAATCTAGCGCCCAAATTTTATGGTCCTTATACAGTTATCAAGCATGTGGGACAAGCCACCTATCAGTTAGCTCTGCCTAGTCATTCGAAGCTACATCCTATTTTTCATGTTTCATGCTTAAATAAGGTGATTGGAACTTGGTGCCAAATTCAAACCAACCTTCCCGAGTTAGCTGAAGAAGGATCCATTTGGCTACAGCCAGAAGCAGTTTTGGACCAGCGTGAGTGTCGCCTGCGTTAGAGAACCATCAAGGAAGTGGTCGTCCAGTGGAAAGATACAACTCCAGCAGATGCCACTTGGGAACCAACTACCATTCTACAGTAGTTTCCACATCTCAAGCCTTGAGGACAAGACTGTTTTTAAGGGGGCGGACATGTTAGGGTCCTAACCCGCACATATGTAGAGAAATATATTCGGATGTAATAAAGGTCAATATTAATAAGGCCTTTCAATAAAATAGAATAAGGTAGATGTAAGAAGACCTAATAGAAGCTTCCGATTTTAGAAGAATCTTCCTCTAGATGCTTCTCTTGATAGACATATTTAGTATAAATAATGGTCGAGGGTATGAAAACCCTAGCTTGGAGATTATTGTAACAAAGCACTGCTTGACTGGAGGTTTCCCCCTCGAAGAGGCCTATGAACCTTGCTTTCTGAATCAAAGTGCTATTTCTGTTGTTGTTCTTATATCATTTCTGTGTTATTGTGGTGATTATGCTGGTTATATTACTGTTATTCTGCCATTTCTAGCATTTTATTTCTGTTTTGCGTATTTATTATATCTGGTATCTTGCAGTCATAGTTAGTATTCAGATATGAATCTTATGTTATAGTAGATGAATCGATGCCATTTAGTATATATTTTTATAATGGTTCATGAAGTTTTGTTGGAATGGTTGAGTCACTAGTCAGAGCTAAGATTCTGCTAGAGTTAGCATAGTAACTGAGGATTCAAGGGCTAGTGGTTGAGTAGATCTAATGTGCCTGAGAGAGAAACACATACCATTCGATGGTTGAAAACACCTGAGTCATGCGACCACCCATTGATGCTATCTCGGGTGAGATTGCGTAGTGCACTTTATGCTCCGTGTTGCCTTCTGGCATCTAGAAGGGCTGATGGCCGAAGGGAAGTTGGTAATCCTGTAGTTAGAACCTCGGTCAACCCATAAAAACCAAAAGTATGCCCAATATGATGTCTCAACTTTCATCCTCCATTCTAGTGACTAATGTAAATCCTTGTTTTGGACCTGGGGGCATGGCCCCTCTACACACTCCTCTCTCATTTGGTGGAAGTCAAATTCCCCAAACTAATCCTAAGATTGGGGGTCAACCTCCTTTTTCGCCCAGATCTAGTCCTAGTCTCAATTATCCTGGATGGAGTACTCAACTAGGAGGACAAGCCACTTCCTATATTTCGTCCTTTCCCCGTTCCTCCTCCACGATGATTTCAAAAAACACATTTGTTATGACAAATCCACCTCTATGCTTTGGATTTCCACCGGGAGGGAGTTAGTTTCACGCTATGGAAAACCCCCAACTTGGAGCCTCTCCAGGTGGGGGTAATGTTTATAACCCTCATTATACCATCCCAATAGGTACGATGCCAAAAAACCTCTTATGAATCAGTTTGGAGGAGGATATTACCCTATCGGACATGGCCATGGTTTATACCAGAACCATGGATGGCCTGCAATCCCTCAACACCAATAGTTCATGGGAGCATTGGCTCAAATGTTGCAACCTGAGATCCCTTTTCTGGCCATTCTTAATATACCATATTTTTCGATATAGATGAATGACCCGGTGCGTCACGATACATCATGGGCCCTTGTCCCCACCAAGATTCCTTCAAACATTCCAAAATTTGACGGAAAGACTGGCGAGGATCCAGGTGATCATGTTACTACTTTTCATCTTTGGTGCTCAACCAATTCCATTCATGACGATTCTATTCGTTTGAGACTATTTCAATGCATCGTAATGGGGGTTTCCACAAAATGGTACATTGATCTACTAGGGGGAAAATACGGAAATTTTAATCATATGGTTTTGGTCTTTCTCAACCACTTCCAGTTGTCAGTTCGTTACAATGCTGGCATATAAGTTATGTTAGACTTCCACCAAGATAAAGCTATGCATATCTCAGACCATATCCAAGAGTGGAGTAGACATAAGAGGTTGATTAAAGCCTACATTCCTCCAGATTTCTTGTTGGAGTGGTTACTTAAGTCCTTGTTGCCTTATATTTCGAAGGATGTTTCTACATCTGGAGTAACATCTAAGGAAGAAGTTGTTTTCAAAGCCTAGCAACTGGACCTCATATATGCTCAGTTTGGGATGTTGTATGAAATTATTCCTCATGTGTCGTGGTCAAATTATGACCCTAGAAAAAGGCCTTGACCTCATGCCGATTCCATCATAGGCTCTGCAAATGATAAGTCTATAGACTTGGTGACGAATCAGTTGAAGGATGTGTCTCTAAGCCATTCTATAGCAGGAAAATCCTCGGCTTCATCCTCCAATCCCACTCAGTCGATGAATGTGCATTTTGTACAATCGTCAACCAACTCAAATGGTAACCAAAAACCAAGAGGAAATAGAAAGAAAGGATGAAGTAATAATCGTAAGGGTGGGAAAAATAATAACAAAGCTACGAATGACACTAATAGTGATAGATCAAATAATAATGTTGGTGAAGGAAAGAAAGAAAAGTGGAAGGTGATGTTTGCTTGTAAAATTTGTAAAGATGATCAACTTACCCACCTATGCCCCAAAATCGAGGAAGCCTCGAGGCTCTTATCACAACCACCCACTGTGCTGACCAATCCATTTCCACATAATCAACACATGGATTTGGGGTCCTCCAACACCAGAAATGCATCGAGCGGGAATCAAAACCCCTCGACACATGAATTTGACCGTCTATGTGTTAATATGGTCAAGTCTCAAATTGATATAGCCACTTGATCTCGTGATTATGGTTTTTCACAGGCTGTTACAAGTCCAGAGTCTCCCATTCCTCTGGAAACAACCTTGCAGATCGAAAAGTCAAAACCTCTACCTCGTATTCTGAAAATATTATTAAAAGCATCTACCCACAATCCTAATGCTAGAGCTTCCCATAACTATTTGATTGTCGAGTATTTGGGTCAAACCCCTTATGCAATGTTATCTTTGGAGGTGCTCCATACAAGTCCTTCACAGAAGAAGGATTTGTTATCTTCTTTAATATCTCTAGACCCATGTGGCTCGAAGGTTATTAAGTTCAACATCACAGATGTTAAGCCTCGATTTCCTTACCATGTGGCCTTTCAAATCCACGTGGAGTACATGAAATTTACCATCAAACACATTGTAATTGATGAAGCTGTTGCAACATGCATGATGTCCCTAACCTATTGGAGATCCATTGGCTCTCAGAATCTATACCAATATATGACTATGTTGACCACATTTTATGGATGTTCATTTCGACCCCATAGAATTACTCCTTCTTTTCCGGTCCAATTAGGTGGAAAGATTGATCTAGATTATTTTCGACACGAAATGATATCGAAGATATAATAAAGAAATGCACAAGTATATTGCATATATTCAATAATATAATAGAAATATCAGAGATGAAACCATAAACACAGAGGTACAGTAATACACGATTTCTATTAATGAAAGAAATGTACAGAGACTGTAAAAATACAGAGTGAA
>SNQJ01S0009377.1:149513-167644 GCA_010110895.2 Picea sitchensis | reverse complement strand
AGGTACAAAGTTATGATTATTTCAAGTTAGGGTTGTTGACTAATCCAAAACTAGTCATGGTTGAGACAAGCAGTTGATGAGTTGGCACATACATGAGGTGTATAGTTGATGATGTTGGTACATTTTGATGAGTCATTGTTGATTTGTAGTTGACACATGATTGGTATATACTTGGTACATGGTTGGATGCACTTGTTTATGGCACAGGTTGGTGCATGGTTGATGCTCTTGTTTATGGTATAGATTGATATCTGTTGAGGATTGTTGCCTCATCTCAGTTGGTGCTGAGAATGTAAGCTGAGTCTTGCATAAATAGATGGTGCTCTTGTAGAGTTATACTCTATTCAATTGTTTCTGAAAAACCCCCCAGATTGAAGTCCATAATAAAAAGAAAAATTGTACATACATCTTGTGTTCCTTGTGGAGATGATTTGTTGATGATATATTGCTGATATGTATTCACATCTAACTGATTATTAATGATAGCAATGAGTAATGAGTAAATTTTGAATGCTAACTAATGAGTTTTGTGTAAGAGGTAAGTTTTGGGAAAAAAATCCCCACACTCATTCACCCCCCCCTCTAAGTGTGGTAGGTGTGTCCAATAGGTGTAGATTGTTCGCTTGAAGAAATTCATATCTACACCGATCTCTTCAAAGAATTTCATGACATATTCACTTGGTCATATAAAGAGATGTCAAGGATCAACCCCAACATTGTTGAACATGAGATAAAGACTTATCTGGAAGCTAGAAGTTTTTGAAAACGTCTTAGAGTTGTTAATCCTAGGAAGGCCCCTTATATTAAGGCATATGTAGAGAAGCTACTTAATGATAGTTTCATCTACCCAGTTCCCTTGACTGAATGAGTTTCCAACCCCGTTCCTGTGAATAAGAAACAAGGAACCATCCGCATATGTATGGATTTTTGAGCCCTGAACAAGGCTTGTCTTAAAGAAAACTTCTCGACTCCTTTCATTAACCAGATTCTTGATGAGTGTGTCGGAAGTGAAGTTTTTTCTTTTATGGACAAATTTTTTGGATATAATAAAATTCAAATCAAACCCGAGGATCAACACAAGACGACATTTTTTTGTCCTTCGGGTACTTTTCCATACCGAAAAATTCCTTTCAGCCTTAAAAATGCTAGTGCAACCTTCCAACGTGCCAGGACCTTTTTCTTTCACGATATCAAACAGATTGTTGAAGCTTACCTTGATGATCTCACTGCTCACTCTCGTAAGAGAGTGGATCACTCCACTCACCTTCGACTAGTATTTGAGAGATGTCGTTATTATTGCATCTGTTTGAACCCTCACAAGTGAATTTTTTTCATTAGGTCTAGCCGTCTCTTAGTATTCTTAGTCTCTGAGCAGGGGATCATGGTGGATCTTGTGAAGGTTGAGGAAATACTTCTATTGCCTCTGTCATGCAATATTCAACAACTTCAGGGTTTGTAGGGGAAGGATAACTTCTTGTGTCAGTTTGACTATGCCAATTTAACTAAGGTTTTCATGTGTCTTTTGAAGAAGGATATTCTTTTTATATGGGATGAGGGAGCCAAGGAATCTTTCAATGCTGTTAGGAAATCCTTGGTATTGACGCCTCTGTTGAAGCCTCCAGACTACAGTAGGGACTATTTTCTTTATATTTCCTCTTCCGAAGGGATGGTTGGTATGGTTCTAGTTCAGGAGGATGATGAACTCCATGAGCACATTGTCTACTATCTTAGTCGAAACTTAGTCGATCCTGAACTTAAATACTCTCACATAGAGAAACTAGCCTTGGCTGCCATACATGCAGTTCAAAGATTACAACATTATATATTACTTTGCAAAACTACCATAGTTGTAGATATCAATCCATTTCAATATGTCCTTACCAAGCGTATCATAGGGGGAAAATACAATAAGTGGATTGTTATTTTTCAAGAATTTGATCTTGATTTTGCTTCAACGAACTCTAAGAAATCTCTATTTTTTGCCAAGTTGATATTAGACTTCCCTTGACTAGATGAGGACGTTCTTCATGATGTTTCATTTGTGGATGAAAATATATTCCTTATCTCATCTTCGGACCCCTAGTATGGAGAAATTCTATTTTATCTTCAAACCTTTAAGTTATCCTAGCATCTATCGAGAGACGATCGACGACGTATATGTCATCAAGAAAAAAACTACCTTATCATCAGAGACATTTTGTATCGTTGAGGAGTATATAATATTTTGCATCGTTGCTTGACTCACAAGGAATATGAGTTGGTTCTCAATGACTTTCATAGTGGGGCTTGTGGTGGTCATCCATCTCGGTTTGTGACAACCCAAAAAATATAGCGAGATGGTTATTTTTGGCCATCAATTTTCAAAGAATGTGTTAAATAGGTCAAGAAGTGTCACCCTTGCCAAGTCTTCACTCGGAAAATGTGCTCGCATCCAACCCCTTTTCACCGAGTCATCACCGTCGGTCCCTTCATGAAGTGGGGGGAAGATTTTATTGATTGTAACCCAACTTTGGCTGGGGGGGCATCAACACATTATCTTGGCCATGGATTACTTCACTAAATGGGAAGATGCCATGCCTACCACTAAATCCAATGGTAAGATAACCACATTCTTCGTATTCAACCAAATTATAACCCAGTTTGGAATCCTAAAGGAGATTGTCACTGATCATGGCAGTCACTTTCTGAATGAAATGATGAAGGAGTCAGCACCAAAACTGGGGTTTAATAATGATCATTATTCCCCTTGTTATCCCCAGGAAAATGGACAAGTAGAGGTAGTGAATAAATCTCTCAAGACCATCTTGCAAAAAACTATCAGCCAGAGTAAGTCTGACTGGCATCTAATGCTTTACCCTGCTCTTTGGGCATATCGAACCTTGGTTAATAATTCCACCGGCGTTTATCCTTTTCAGTTAGTACATGGCGTGGAGTTGATCCTTCCAATTGAATGCAAAATCCCTTCCCTCAAACTGAAAATTGAGCTCTTACCTGACACATCTGATCTTGAAGAACACCTTATGTACCTAGAGCGTCTATATGAGTAGCATCGAGACGCCTCTATGGATATCGAAGAGAATAAATGATGTGTTAATTTTCATTATGATAGGTATGTCTTTCCTCGACAATATGTTGAGGGTGACTTGGTCCTCCTGTATGACCAAGCCAAAGAATCATTGGGGGCAGGAAATTTCAACCCCATGTGGCATGGTCCTTATATCGTGCGATGTGTTTTAGGGAAAGAAGCCTATGAATTGGAGGATTATGAAGGGAATATGTTGGATGAGCCCAAAAATGGGATCTATCTTAAAATATATTACGCTTGAGCCCTCAATATTGGGCATGACTCTTTGTATACTAGTGTATCTTAGTGTATATACATATTTTCCTTTGTGTCATCGTCTTTCTTATCAAGTTTTCCCTTGGTTGGAAGATGTCAATGAAGTCTTTATTTTACTTAGAATTCCCAGATGGTACTAGTCGTCATACACAGAACATGGCTTCCGCCACTTGGGTCATTTACTCACCTGAGGGTCAACTGGTGTCTTTGGGTGGCATTAGTCTGGAGCCATCAATGAATACTATGGCTGAGTATGGCATCGTTATAGAGATTTTACGTGACTCCATTTCACATGGAATTCAGTATTTAGAGGTTCGTCTGGACTCCCAGTTAGTCGTATGTCAGTTAAACAGTAGTTACCGTGTGCGAGACCCTACTCTACGCCGACGATTCCTACAGGTACGACTTTTGGAACGATAATTTGATTTTCTTACTTATAATCACATACCTAGAAGTTCTAATCATGTATCCGATGCATATGCTAATTATGTTTTAGATTGACATTTGTCACATAACTAAAGTAAATAAAACACATTCACCAATGTACACATTATAACACATATAAGTAAAGATGAAGACCAAAATTTTCTATTTCATCTCTTCAAAAAATATGGTGTCATAGTACAAAATGGGGCTCACACCCTCAAAATACATATATGGTCGGTAGATATATGACCATGGAATATACGCCTGTGGTTCTAGATGCATATCATGATAGCACAATACGACATTTACGAGACACCAAAAGAGTCGCACCCATGCACAGGGCACACCCACTACATGTCGTTGCATAGCCTCGGTAGATCCTCCACTTGAACCATAGGAATCTTGTGCGTCAATCGAGACAGGTTCTCCTGCAAATTTTGCAGCATTCTCTCTGCTTATCCTCTCACATGCTCATCTCCCTGACTCCTCCGTCAATGTCATGGGAATCCATGTGGTTGTCGTAGACCTACATCTGTGTAACAAAACAATTGTTAATACTTGATACCATAAAAAAAATACTTGCATTTTTTATTCCTTTTGAAAAAACACAAAAAAATGAAATATATAAAAAAAATTCTTACGAATATCACCGTAGGCAAAGCTTGGTGACAAAGGAATATCTGGATCCCCTATGTAATTGATCCTAGCATAAGAGTAGTCATAAATGGCTATGACATGTTGACGCCACTAGAAAAAGAACTCATCATTGTAGGGCGTTGGCACCCTACAACCTCCTAGCTTCCTCATCACGTTGGTCTACCGTTACATGGCTAGATCGTGCGATCCATGTGGAATGATATCTATTCTAGGGATCAAGCCTCGAACCCGCTCAAAGAAAAAACTACACAAAATAGATGCAAATCCGAAGTTTCTCTTTCTTCCCTGTTTGCAATCTGTCAGCTGGCTCTTCATGTTAGCCATGAGTGAGGTACACTAGTCATAAAGAGTGGGTCATAAACACTCCATCACATAGAACATGAGTGGCCTTGATTCCTGATGCAATGAGGCCGACCCCAAGATCCATGTAAGAAAAAGTACAACGATCTTCAAACTCAGGTTCTCGATCACCCTAATAAGAGGTTGGCTACCTACTTTATCTGTGCCTGCAACACAGTGGGTGGAAATGCAATCCTCCATGGTCATATGAAATCCATCCCCTCAAGCCTGGATATTCACTACCTCACCTCGGCGAGACAATCATGTGATGAAATATATGTCATCCACTTCAATCCTCAATGGTTTCCCATCGATATTGAAGGACTATGTCTCTGGATCCCAATAGTTTACGAGAATCTGGAGTAACCTCACTTGACTCCTCATTCCTTTGAGAGCCCAAAATTTACAAAGGACACATCTTTTTAAAGCTAGTTGGGACCCTACATTCCTTTCCATTGCTACATCTACCTCTTCATGCTCCATATCCCTCCATTCAAGCACCGTCCTGCCAAAAGAAAGTCATTTTTTGAGTTAAATTATAAAAAACAATTTGCGGACATGTATGCGGGCTATAGTATTAATAGTCACATGTAGGGCCACATATACACAGGTAGGATTTTCTTTGCCTATGTACATGTCTCCATGTACGTGACCCGATGAACTATCACCCACGTACACCCTAGTTTACATTTTGCACCCTCTAAAACTCAAAAAATGAGGATTAAATTGGAATTTTAAGCCACTAAAAATGAAGAGGAGGGGAAGGGAACTTACTTGGTCCATATGGTTGTCAAATCCATTGATCGCATCTCCCGCAATTGACACTTGAAGATCGTGGGAAAAATGGCCTAAAATGCACTATGTGGGTGAAAAAACTCAAATGGTATGGTCAATAGTTTATTTTTTACTATTAGTATAAATATTTTACCCACTTCATATAGTTTGGGCTTAATTTTTATATTATGGACTAATATTACAGTGGAAGGAGTTGGTTTTGGTGGTTTTGTCTAAGATTTTTTGTGATTTCTAGCGTCATACCGCCTGTTCGTGACTTCAGCATGTATTTCCTTTCACCAACATATAGGATAGGTCATCACTCCATTTTGCATTCTTGCATTGTCCTATGACTGTGATCCATATAACTTAAGTATGAACCCATTTAATAGCAACACAAAACCTTCCTACTACTACTAGAAGTGCCATTATTGAATGGTAGAGGCTTACCAAACATGGGTGCCCCAGTTAGAACCTTTGTGCCATTTGGTACCCATGCAAAAATTATTCCATAGGACCGAGAGTTCCTTATGGTTCTTATATGGCTTTTCATTTGAGTCTCATATTCTTACTCACAAGCATTTTGACCTTCCCCTATGGGACTCCCCTGAGTCTTGGTTCAACTCTTTTCCGACTCTCTAAAAAAGCGAAAAGATTGTTGAGTGACTTGTCTCTTTCACACTTGTTAAATGGATTTTAAAGGACATCTATCTGGTGTAAGTTTAACCCTTTTTCATACCAAGTAGACTAATTACTAAAAATAAACACTCTAGTCAACATTGGCTAGAAGAGTTCTCCTGGGTATTATTTTATACTTTTTCGGGCCTAGGGGACTAAATCTACAAAAAAGGACATTCTTTGGAGTTAAGTTGTAATTGCATTCCATTATCTTGCTTGCAGTATTGAGCCTATTGTTGGTTCCTGCTTTCTCATTATAATCCTCTTACCTTAGAAATTTGCATCACCAGCCAAGCAGAGCCTTGTTTTTATCCTTTGCAGCTTGACACCTTATACCCTAAGAGGAAACATTCCCCCAACTGTCCATGCCTCGCGTGCACTTCCTTGCATTGAAAGTAGGTATGTTCCATTGTTTGGATCTAGTTGCTTACTCATGACACTCATTTCCTTTCTTGTATCATTGCATTTATTTACCTATGAGAAAAAAAAATATGGGTGAGAAAATAATATTATCTCATATTGGCAGCAGTCCTGTCGCCTTTGAACATAGCACAAACTTTTGAGTCCACTGTCATCCAAATTTTGGGTTTATCATGTCCTTAGGAAGCTAAGATCATTACTTAGAGTTTAATCCTCCAACTGGTTATTCTTCCAGTCCCTATGGAGAGTTTGTTGATGCCTTCTGCATCATGAAGTTTCATCATCAAGTATATGATACATGAGTTATCCGTATGTCTCATGCTCTTGTTCAAAGGAAGTCTATAAGCCTATTTCATCCATTTCTCAGAACTCTTGACTTTTCATATCCGCCATACCCTCAGTGTGTCTCAGAGTCACATGAATATGTAGTCCTACTGTGCACCCTGGTCCTACTTTCATTATGGGTACGTAACCTTGAGCCTAACAATCGACATCTCCTCATTGGTCACTGATTGAGGGGTTTTCCTTGTGTTCGACAAAAAAAAATCTATTCGCACATTGGGAATCATGTAGTGTCTTGGATTCCATTAGCCTTATTGGTGGTGTCCTCGCCTTTGTCGACAGTCTTCCTTATTGGCTACTATTTAGAGGGTCTTTTTCTTGCACTGCTTGCATCTGGTGCATGCGAAAGACACATAGGTTCATTAGTTCATGAACATCCTATTCATCTGAGATCCTCCAAATCATCAAGATATTTCTTTGTACCTCATATTGAATGATGAGAGATTCCCTAATTCTCTCGTTTCAGTGGGTCTCCTTCCATCGACTTCAGCTCATCTATTCTGGAAATGAGACCTAGATTCCTATGAGTATCTAGAGGCTTCCAGTATTTAGTGGTAGGTTCTCCCGCCATCGACAGTTGGGAATACATCAATTTTTCCTGATTGATGGATTATTCAAGTGTTCAACCTCAACACCCTTATTCACACTTGTAAGAATGTACTTGATGCCTTGATGCTATTATAACCCTAAATTGCTCCATACATGCATACCTGGCATTTAGCCCTCTTACTTGTTATTTTTTCCAAGCCATCACTGAGTAGCTCTACTTAAAAAATCTATTTTTGAAGATGTACGCTCCCTGCACCACTAATTTCCACGTACATATGCCTGCTGCACCACTACAACCCACATACGTATGCTAGCTGCACCATTACAGTCCGCGTATAGTTGCAAAAGTTGAAAAAATTAAAAAGTTGCAAGGAATTCGTTGAGATTACGGGCTATTGGGTAGTTTGCAAACTAATCCACCGCCTATAGCCCATCACCCAACCAAATAACCATCATTTTCCCATATAAAAGGAGGTGTTGAGGTATCATACCTAAGATAAGCATAAGAACAGTGAAACTCTGCCCATTTCACATCCCCTCCTTGCCCCAAGTATTTGCAACCTTGTTGTGAGAATTACATCAGAATTCCCCATTTTCCCCTTTTTCCTCCATCATAAGCCCATTCCATTTTCAAGAAGAAGGTTGAGAAGAGAAAGATATGTGGAGGTGCACTTGGATCTTGGTAAAGAGGAGCCCGAACCAGGTTCGTGGAGCAGTATCCGACCTTGTTGTAAGTAAACATTGTGATATCAATAAAAGAAATACTTTTCCTGTCCCAAAATATGATGTGTCAAATGTTTGAATTTGATTTATGTTTTATTCCAACATATAAACCATGATTTATATATGAAATTCATGTTTGTGGTTTCTTGGTTATATATTTGTGAATGAAATCCATCCTTGGGAGGAGGTTTTCATTCAACGGAGCTATCAAGCGTGAGAGGATCGACACTGGACGCAGAGTAAAAGGTACAGTTACCTGATCCTTCTATATTTGTCTTTCATGTATGAGTTTGGGGTACGTTTGGGGTAGTTAGAAAAGTAGGATACTTTTAGACGGTTTTGATCTACGTACATTGGAAACTCTAGTGTATCCATAGGGGGGTTTTTCCTACTAGTAGAACTAGCGACCATACTGGGGAAGCCTCTAGGGTTCTAGGGGATTTTTTAGGTGTTTGATTGGTTTTATATCTTTTGAGTTTCTTCTTGAGTCTGCTGAGTCTTTAAGGGATTCTAGTTACCTTTTGGTACCACACCAGTTCTCCCTGCCCTGTCAGTCTATTTGTTTTACTTTTTTTTCAAGAAGTACAGAGGTGTACATGACCTGCTGTGGGTCAGCACACGTACATACACACCCTGCTTTATAGATACCCTGCGTACATACAAAGTCTTCTTAAGTATCAGTTGCATACCTGTGTCAAGAAATATTTTTTTAAGAAGAGGCAGTCAACCTCTTTCCTGATTGAAGTTTTACTTCTCAAGGTTTCTTGATTAAGTGCAGTGTCTCTGGTTTTTACAGTTGAAGCCTGGGTTGGATGTGAGTTTGCTTATCTTTTTAAAGATTTCTTGTGTTTACTTAGAAATGGTTTTAGGCAAGTCTTTGAGTTTTGTTGATCAACCTGTTTGGTGTCTTCAGTGACTCCTTGCGATCCGCAGTGGGCCAGAGGTCAGTTTTTAGTCTTGTCTTGTTTTTCACTTTTTACCCTTTCTCTTGCTTTAAAGAAAAAGAAAAAAAATTATTTCAAGCTTCTTGTTTGAAGCATAGAAAAAAATATAGAAAAAGATTTCATTTCTTAGTTTTGTTAAGTAGTTGGGTTAGTTATTTTTCTTGTTAGGAAAAATAATTTTTTTCTTAAGTTGTTTACTGATTGCTTAGAACTAGTTTAGGCTAGAGCCTTGAATTAGGTTGGAGAGGAAACTCTTCAAGACTTATAAACAAACATTGGAGTCAGAGCTAGGGAGTGTAGAAATTCCAGTAAATTTGAAAGTTATCCAGGACCCCCCTCTAACACAGGGGATAAACACGAGGTCGTGTGCACAAAGGTAGCAGAGATAATCCCTCCAGAGCCAGACCAAGCGTAGTAGGGAATGCATATTGAGGACTTGTCATGGGATACTGTCAGTTGCATTTTCCTACGGAGCTTCGTGGATCTTGAATCCATTCGAGGTCCTCAGTTTTCTTCTGGACCACTTGCTTTCGATACCTTCGATAGGTTTTGGGCTTGTTACCCTACTCATTGCGGTCCACTCAACTGTCAAATGTACCCACTTGATGACTATTCACGAGCTAGAAAATTATTTTCCTTTATTCTAGAGACTTAGACATGTGACTGCGGGGGTATACTATGGTACCTAGGGCAGATGTCGGGCCACACTTTGTAGAGTATACTCGGAGGGTGCTTCCGTGTTTGAGTTGCACTTGCACTGGTAAGTTGCTCTAGTGTTGGCTGACGTAACTGTTCTTCCAACTAGATAGTGTTTTTCTTGCTTGATCTTGTAGGAACTTTTCTAGTGTGTGCTTGTTTTCAAAAGTTAGTAAAATCTTTACTGTGTCGTTAATATTCTCACAAAGTGGAATATCAAGAGCTTCGCCGATCACGAAGGCTTGAGGGCCTGCCATCGGTTACTTTGGATCCACCACCACCACCATTACGACAAAGACTTGACGAGAAAGGGTAATTTGAAGTGACTGGGCCGTAGGGAACTGTGGCTAAGCCAACTTCGAGAGGAGAACACTTGAATCCCAACGAATCGACCATTTTTGACCTTAGAGCGGAAGCTATCTGGATGTTTAACCCTCCCATCACTGACTTGTCAGTGCCAATCTTGGTACAAGTTGTCCCTCTAAGGGTAACACATCATGAGTGCCAAATAGTCTTGCAAGCAACTATGGAAGCAAATGTTGCTACTTCATCAGGGAGTCCTCACACTCCCCTAACAACTGCCACCATAGGGGGCATTCCACCTCCTAACCCACCTTCGCCGGTCCAGAGCACCATGGTCTCGACCACCTCTACTTTGGGCAGCGGTCTGATTCTGTCTATGGCGACGATCAATGCTCCGTTCAAACAGAGTGTGATGGGCCCTCCGTTTTCATACAGGATGCCTGACTTTGATACAAACTCTGTCCTCACCTACTCCACCATACAGACCATGGGTCTAGAGGTAGGGAGCTCAAATGATCCTTTGAAAGTGTCCATGGGGGGAACCTCATCCCCCTGTAATGCTATCCCTTATGGTGGGGGTCATATACCTCCTTCATCCCCCTCTCTCAACAATGCTCCCCAGCAACCTGTTGGGCCGAACATGAACTACAACTTGTTTGGAGCAGGGAGTCTAGGACCTTATTCATACACCATGCTGGTGGGTTCAATGTCATTCTCTTTGTTCGACACATTTGGTAATAATGCTTTCTCGTCACTTGCCATCTCAGCTCGGGGAAACCCTAATTTTGGACAACAGAATCCTGTGCAGGGTACTATTCCTACACAGGGGGAAAAGATAGGAGTATTCTCCTCACAAGGACTTTGGAATCCATGGTAGGGATTTGTTCTCTCATCAGGGATTCCAACCAAGGGAAACCCCTTCTATGATGAATGGAACCCCGGGAAAGGCTCAATACCTATGCCCATCAGATCGATAGGGGACAACCCTTTCCAAAATATTTGGAACACAACGCAGGGAGCAATCCCCGCCCAACCCTCAATGTCCAATTACGAGAATTAGCTGATGATGTCCCAACAAACATAGTATCTGTATGCTGGACAAGGCCATGGTATTTACCAGAACCTTGGTCAGCAGCCCAACGTTTCTTGGCAGCCTGGTGCCAGTCAAACTCCAGGCTCCTTTCCTCCTGTACATAGTCAACAACCCAAGCTACCGTTTCTAGCGACGTTACATTTGAGAAACTTGTCAAGGTTGTTAAACGACCCAATTTGTCATGATCCGTATTGGCCTAACATGCCGACTAAGTTTCCCTCAGAAATTCCGAAGTTCAAAGGTAATCCTGTCAAAGATCCGGGTGATCACGTGATGAGTTTTCACCTATGGTGCTCGTCAAACTCACTACGATATGACTCCGTATAGTTGCGTCTGTTTCAACGCACTCTCATTGGATGTGCCACGAAATAGTGCATCGAGCTTGACCGCTCAAGATACTCTTTAGCAATTTGGAAATGGTTTTTCTTAACCATTTCCAACTACCTGTGAGATATGATGCCGGTACCGAATTGCTGGCCAACTTTGAGAAAACAAAGGCCGATCATATCGCGGATCACATCCGAGAATGGCGACACCAAAAGAGTTTGATAAAAGTACAGGTCCCATCAGATTTCCATCTATAATGGTTCCTTAAGACTTTGGTACCTCAATTATCCAAGGACGTTGCAATGTTGGGAGTGTTTTCAGAGGAGGAGACGATAATGAGAGCACAACAACTTGAACTAATATACTCTCAGTCTGGTGTACTGTATGAGTTTTTTCAGATGTGCCACAGTCCATCCCTTACAAGGCCAGACACAAGTTTGGACAACATGTCGATGGTATAGTTGGTTTAGCACAAGAAAATCCCACTAATCAGCTGTCAAATCAATTGCAAAAATTGTCGATACAACAGACAACAGCCAGCCAGACCTCTGGTTCAGCTGCTCCCCCTAGCCAAATGTCGAAAGTACACAGTGTGAAGTCAAAGAACCTGAAGGCCAACCAACAGCCTGACGGAAAGAAAAAACAACGAAACAAGAAGGGTAAGGGGGATAAGAAACCTAGAAACAAATTTGGTGGGGGAAACTTAGAGAAGAGAAAGTCGAAGTATCCGTGTAATCTTTGCATGGAAGACCATTTGATTCACCTTTTCCCTTGGCTTGCGGAGGCCCAAAAGTTATTGGTGCAACAACAACCTGCTATGTTAACGAACCCATTTCCACATGGGAAAAATTTGACTCAAGCCTCTTCGAGCGCGGATGGGGGCAGTAAGGGACCCCCTCCGTCTTCTAGTAATCCCTCGACCACGAACATTTATATGATGAAAGGTGATTCTTACATAGCAACTAGGGCTCATGTTTACATAATTCCATAAACTACTGAAGAGGGTAAGGAATCCGTAAACCCATATGTTCCTCTCCATATTGAGAAGACTACGGGTGAAACAATGACACGCATCCCGAAAGGGGCGTTCAATAAAGCTTCACATAATCTGAACTCGAGGGCCGCCTAGAATTACTTTGTGGTGGAAGATTTGTCACAAACCCCTTGCACGATGTCCAATTTTGAGGTCCTCCAGAACTGCCCTTCGCAGCGAAAGGATCTGTTGTCTGATTTGGGATTCGATGAGACTTGTAATCCGAGAACGATCATGCTTGATACGACCGACTTGAAACCTCGTCTCCCTTACCATGTTGCGTTTCAGATAGTAGTGGCTCAACCCATGAAATATTTTACTTGAAATATTTTCCGCACGGTGGTTGATGAGGGTGCCTCGACTTGTGTGATGTCGTTGGCATGTTGGAAAATCATTGGCTAACCCGTTTTGTCACCGTCATCTACTCTTCTTCTTTCGATGGTCATTCTTTCAAAAAACATGGAATCATTCCTTCTTTCCCCATGCAGTTAGGAGGGAAGACCGTGTGTGTCGAATTTGAAGTGGTCGATGCACCTCTTAGGGATGATTTTAGGGGATAAATTTCGCTCATGGGCTAATTTTCCATGTTTTTTCCAAAAACGAGATTCACTATTTTAAAAATGATTCACCCAAATTCTATAGGATAAAATTATTTTACCTTAAAAATGGCCAAAATTGTATAAAAACTATTTAAAATACATAGAAATTTGAATATTTTATAAAACATATCGCCAAACATTTATTGTTGACATATGAAGGATTACTAATATTTGCGAAGGTTTCTACATTTTAAAATAAATTTCCATCCTTAAAATCATCCCTGGCACCTCTCGACTACAACCTTCTGTTACGAAGGAGTTGGAACTATGCAATGCATGCAATGGTTGCCGCATTTTTTCAGGTCTTGTTGTTTCCACACGAGGGCTGAAACGTAACATTGACCAGTTGTCCTTCTCCAGTCCTGACCCTTCATTGGGGGCATCCACAGTCCTGATGATTGATAAAACTCATCCCGATGTCGTCAATGTGGGGGTTGGTTTGTACCCACCATTGATGGGTACTTTCGATTACCCGCCTCCCTCTGGTGATGTCAAGATGATATCGGCTGCCCCCGACCAACCTAGGGATGAGATCTTTCAAGTGTCTTCATTCCGTGCAGATTATTTTAATGATCCGTGGACTCTTCCTTTCCCATCGGCTTCGATGGAAGGGACAGGGCATCCTAGCATGGCCATTCGCTTGTCTGCGGAAAAAATTGCATACAGTATTGTCCAACAAGCTTCGACTGACCCCGATATGACTCCTGCACAGGAGTTGGATCCAATTCTCGAGCCTATTTGGGCTCAAGGTTCCCTCACCACTACCGATTCTTTAGACTTGGTCTTACCCTCTGATGAGGTGATTATAGAGGCATTGACTGGTCTGGACAGACCCTGGAATGATCTCCATCACAGATCTTATTTCCTCCCAGAGTTAAGAAGAATAGAGGCAGGTGAATTCGTGTTGACTATGAATGGAGATAGGTCTTATCCTATTAATCCTCTGGCTATGTACGCAGTTTACGTTGAGGGTAATATGGAAACTATCGTTGAAACGATACCTATTGACATATCCAGAACCCCTGGCATCGTGGAGAATGTCTTCTTCAGAGAGGACTGCTCCCCCGAGGAGATTTAGATCTATACATATTTATTTAAGGAATTCCGTGACGTTTTTGCCTGGTCTTACGAGGAAATGCCAGGCATCGATCCAAGAATCGTCGAACATGAGATAACTACTTATCCTAATTCCAAGCTAGTCCAACCAAAGCTTTGTCCAATGAATCCTTAGAAAGAGGCAGCTATTAAGGTTGAAGTAGAGAAACTGATTAAAGTTGGTTTCATCTACCCCGTTCAATTGACTCAATGGGTGTCAAATCCCGTTTTGGTCAACAAAAATCAAGGTACGATTCGCGTGTGTATGGATTTCTGTGATTTGAACAAGGCCTGTCCAAAGGATAATTTCCCCACCCCATTCTTTGACCATATTGTCGATGAATGCACAGGCTATGACGTCTTTTCTTTCATGGATGGTTTTTTTGGATACAACTAGATATAGATAAAACCCGAAGACCAGCATAAAACAATTGTTATCTATCTGTGGGGCACATTTGATTATCGTAAGATGCCTTTTGGGCTAAAGAATGTTGGAGACACTTTTCAACAGGCCATGTATTTTTCTTTCCACAACCTTATACATATAGTCGAGGCTTATCTAGATGATTTAGCATCACGATATTGTAAGAGAGATGATCATCCCATGGACCTCTGACTAATATTTGAGCGATGTCGCTACTATCAGATTCGCTTGAATCCTAACAAATGCAGTTTCTGCATGACGTCGGGTTGTCTTCTATGTTTCATAGTTTCGACAATAGGGATCATGGTCGATCCTCTGAAGTTTGCGGTGATATTTCAGTTGCCTCCCCCATGCACAGTCCCTCAGCTTCAAAGTTTATAGGGAAAAACAAACTTTCTTTGGCGTATTATCGCAAACTATGCCGAGATCACCAAAGGGTTCATGCATTTACTGAAAAAGGGAGTCCCTTTCTATTGGGATGAAGCCACTCAGTGCTATTTCGAAACATTGAAACACACCCTCACGTCTGCCCCTCTGCTCCGACCTCCCAATTATAATAAATATTTCTTATTGTACTTGGTCGCCGCAGAGTTGACCATCGGTATGGTCTTGGTTCAAGAGGATGATTGGCTCAAAGAAAATGTGAGTTATTACCTGAGTCGAGGCTTGGTTGGACCAGAATTGAACTACTGCCATGTTGAGAAGCTTGCGTTGGCAGCAGTGCATGTCGTCGAGCAGTTTAGTCATTATATTCTGCTTCGTAATACCATCGTCGTTGCCATTGTGAATCCGTTTCAATACGTGTTGACACGAAGCGTCATTAATGGAAAGATCAGTAGATGGATTGTTATCCTCCAGGAATTTGACTTGGATTTTGTTTTTGAGAAATCCAAAAAGTCACTGGTCTTTGCAGACCTTATCTCAGAACTTCCGGTCGAATCAAGTGATGTTACACCTGAAGAATTGTCGATTAAAGGAGATCTTTTTCTGATTTTATCTTCGGACCTCTGGTATGGAGATATACTATTCTATCTCTAGACTTTGAAGTTCCATGCCTCTGCTTCTTGTGATGAGTGTCGACATATATGCCATCCGGCACAAAACTATCTCATACTCGATGGCACTTTGTATCGTCGACGTATAGATTGCATCCTTCGCCGATGCCTTATTCACAAAGAAGCATAACTCGTTCTTAACGAATGCCACACTGGAGCATGAGGTGGTCATTTGTCTGGGTTGGAAACAACCCAAAAGATTATACAAGCTAGTCGCTTTTGGCCAATGTTAATGAAGTATTACATTAAATCGGTCTAGAAGTGCCACCCATGTCAGATCTTCTCTCGTAAGATGAGCGCACATCCTGCTCCCATGTTTCTCGTCATTATTGTTGGTCCCTTCACCAAGTGGGGAATTGATTTTACTACATGCCACCCGACCTCATCCAGGGGTCATCGTTATATCATTGTAGAAGTAGACTACTTCAAAAAGTGGGTCGAAGCCATGCCAACATTCAATAATGATGGCGAAAAAATAACTCTCTTTATTTTTAACCAGATTGTAGCAAGATTCGACATCCCGAGGGAGATTGTCCTCGACCATGGAAGTCACTTTCAGAACAAAATGATGTCGGAGTTAAGATCAAATCTTGGGTTGAGGCAAGATTATTCATCACCCTACTACCTAGAAGCGAATGCTCAGGTGGAAGCTGTGAATAAGTACCTCAAGACTATTCTGCAGCGGACGATCAATTCTGCCAAGTGAAATTGGCATTTGATGTTGTACTCGACATTATGGGCTTACCAAACATTTGTAAATACTGCCACTGGTTTCTCACCTTTTCAACTCGTTTACGGGCTGGAAGCAGTCTTATCGATAGAGTTCGAGATCCCATCTCTAAAGTTGGTAGTAGAGTTATTTCCAGACACTTCACCGCTTGAGGAACGCTTATTATATCTCGAGCATCTTGATGAGTGACGTCGTGATGCAGCCTTGGCTAACGAGGCTCACAAGTAATGAGTTAAGTGTCAATATCATCGGTCCATTCATCCTCAGATTTTCTCCGAAGGTGACCTTGTCTTGGTCTACAACCAAGATAAGGATCCCCTGGGGGCAGGCAAGTTCAAACCCATGTGGTTCATACCTTTCATAGTGAAGGAGGTCTTAAATAAGGGTGCTTATCATTTGGTTGAATTTGAGGGAAGTGCTTTGGCGAAGCTTAGAAATGGACTCTACCTCAAGAAGTATTACTCATAGGTTGGTCGCCTGGGTGACTTCTTGTACATATGTATAGTTCTTATACAATTAATTTTTGTCTTTTTTATTTTATGGACGTGTCGTTACTTATGTCATATTTTTCACTATGGCAGATGTCAAGTGAATCAGAGGTGTTTGTTGGGTTCACGGACGGTGCTATCCGACACACTCAGAGACCTACTTCCGCAACTTGGGTGATTTTCACGCCTTAATACTAGTTGCTATCTTCTGGAGGTATTTGTTTAGGTGATGCCACAAACAATGTCGCCGAATACAGTGTAGTAATAGAGTTGATTTGTGACACTTTGTCGCATGGTATCTCTCACCTCTGGGTCTACTTAGATGCACAACTAGTTGTGTCCCAGTTAAATGGGGTTTACCGCATTTATGATTCTACTTTACACCGATGATTCCTTAGGGTACGTCTCTTAGAACGTTGCTTTGATTACATTACATATATCCATGTTCCTAGGAGATTAAATCAAATGAAAGATACTCTAGCTAATAAAGTATTAGATTGGCATATTGCACACACATAAAAAGAAGCACACACATACACATGTACATACATTTGTAAAAATGTGATCCATAAGACATAAAAGATGTAAATACACACACACAAACACACACACACATATAAGTGTCAGAGTACATCGGTGGGCGTGAACGCCTAAAAATTACATATCCGGTATACATCACAGGGCTTATGCCCTAAAAAATATACAAAAGAGTTCCCTCGGCACATAAATGAGTCCATACTATCTAAGCTCGGGGCCTATTGGCTCAGCCGTAGTGAACATCGAGTTTGCCAAATGTCGGAAGAGTTGGACCCATGTCTGTGGCACCCCAACTACGTGAGGCTGGATCGATGGTGGGAGATCCTCGATCTCATCCATGGGAAATGCCTGAGTGAGTGTGGTGAGGTTCCGCTCCATCCGTCTCAAAACTCTCTCAGTTTCTTTGGTTGGAGGTCCCTCTGCTGCTATTGCTAGTCCGACAACTGCTGCTGGTACTGCCTCTAGTCGAGGACGCCACCTATTCTTTGAGAAGTCTGCTGGACGCACTGGTCCCACATCTGTACATAACATATACATAGTTGTCAGATACTCTGGTACA
>SNQJ01S0009377.1:96059-141619 GCA_010110895.2 Picea sitchensis | reverse complement strand
TGGATGCCGCTGGCTCCTATATGTATATTGTATTGTAAACAATGTAACACAATGTATGAATATAATATATGTTGGTTTTCCCGGTTTGGGTTTCCAGGTGAAAAATATCTATGTAATGTTTGTATTTTCCATTGTATCTTTTCGGTTCTTTTCTGAATATCAGTTTGCAGTAGATATTGTACAAGGTTAGAATTTACAAAATCGACCAATTTGGAAAATTTTATCTGACAACCATTGGGGATCATTGATCATCAATGGGATGATGATTGAGCGTCGACCAAAGTTTTTTGAGAGTTCCATTCTCCAACTAAATTTGTTGACGATTGATGGCTAACAACTAGGCCGACTGGTTTGGAGTTGTGTGCAAGTCGGTCGTCGAAGAATTAGGATGATGTCCGATGGTCAGTTCAGAAACTTAGGGAATTATTATGAGCTTCAAAGGATAAATTTGGTTTCTGATGGTATACATATAGTAGATCAATGGTGAATATTTCTTTTGACTTGAGATCGATGGCGCAAATTGCACATATGTAAAATTGTTCCATAGTTTCAAAAAAAGTAGTCTGGAGCCATTTTTTGTATTTTGGTCACAACTAGAGAAACATTGAGTAGATTGGGATGAAACTTATGGTTTTTTTATGCATAGAGGAGGTATACAAAAGTGCTAGAGAGGACCCTTGCCCAATTCTACTTGAATTTGGAAAAAATTGCAAAATAATGGTTTTTAAAGATCTGGGTCCAGATCATTGATAGAAGTCCAGATTAAGATGGAATTCTTGGGGAGATTTAAAAAGTAGACACAGAAATAACCCATGAAGGAACTAATCCTATGGGGATTGGAACGGGGACACTGAAATAGGCCAAAATCCACTATTTTGGGCCACTTTTTGGGGATTTTTGAGATTTTCAAATAAGGAAAAGTGACCCTAGATAAAAAAAAGTGGAAAATTTTATTAGTCAACTTTTTATATACTCATCAATGAAAAGAACCTTGGTTTAGTGAGATTTTTCCAAAAGTGCACAAATTGAGAGATAGTCAGTTCTACTAAAAATTCTAAGTCTAGAAAAATGAGTGAAAAAGGACAAAGTTGCATATTCCAGATTGTTGTAGTTTATGACTGGTACATTAGATTAAAATTATGAGAGTTGTTATGAATTCCATGTTGTTATTTTTATCTATATCATATACACAATTTTCTCCAGTTCCTGACATATTTTCTTCTGTAGTTGATATAAGTTGGCATTTCAATAAAATTGCACCAGTAGAGAAAATCCATAGAAAGAGTTGAACATGGATTTTTCAAGAAGCCATAACTTTCATCTCAGATATTGGATTGGGGCATGAGTAAAACCATTGGAAATCTACTTCAGAGAGAAATTCATCTAGGTTATCATAGTGTGAATTGATGCAATGTGTCCTTCATAAATTGATGAGGAAATAACATGTATGCTAATTAATGAAATGTTTTATAATACACTTGTTCTAACAATACTTATTACATGAACATTTCTTACAAAATTAGAGGTATAGAAAGAAACTTTAGTTCTTATATGAGGACTGCAGTTATGGAATATACTCAAGGATCTTACAATTTTGAGGAAGAGATCAGAGGTCTGCATGTCAACATGGGGAATGATGAGACAGAGTCAAGTGGAAGAAGAGATAGGAAAAATCACGTCACTATGAGAAGTCTGCATAGGGAAGTGCAGAGGTACAAGGGTGATAATGAAAGGATTATGAAGGCTCAGGAAGAGATACTCCAAATATTAAATATGTTGCGTAAGCAATTTAACAAATATTCTGGCACCAAGCAAACAACTAGTTTTAGACAAGTATCAACATCTATATCCCATAGAAAAAGGGATGGCCATGGACATGATAGGAAGTCAAGAAGCACGAGAAAGCATCATCATTCTCTAAGGAAATACACTATAATAAATCATGCAAGCTAGGTCCAGAGCGTAACCCAAGTGTGTCTCCTATTTGGAGGCAAAGAAGAAGGCATGAGGCAGAAATCTTGCAAGGTGAACTCATGAAAGTAAAGCCACCTACTTTCAATGGTGAACACTGGAAGGGTGAATAGGCCAAGGAATGGTTGTTGGAAATGAAGAAATATTTCTATCTACATGATTACTCCTCCCAGGTAGAAGCTATTGTTAGAAAAATAGGATTGTAGAGGAATACAATAAAACAAATGTGGAAATAAAACACAGAAGATACACAATACAATAGAGACACATATATACGTGGTTCACCCAATGTGGGCTATGTCCACCAAAGAAATTGCCAGGACCTTTCTTTATTATTATGCAACAAATGAAGGGATACAACCGACAACACACCCGTTGTAACTTCCTCTTCTTTCTCTCACAGTCTCATCACTTAGAATACAATATTCGTAATGATACATAGCCCCAATACATTTCCCTCATAAAAGAGGGTTTCCTTATAGGGAAAAAAACATTGACATAACTTCTACCATCGGATCTGTGACCTTATAATGAATGGTTCAGATTTACTATGAAATTAAAATATACATTTATAAGGAAAATTTTCCTTCAGGGGCTTCATTCCCAAACCCCCCAGCCAGGGAGATGCCCCCCCCCGAACCCTACAGGAGGGGAAATCCCCCCATGCACTCCCCCACGTGGAGGAGTGTACATTATTATAGGGTGTAAAGTCTTCATGGGGTATAAACACGGCTAAAAACAAAGGCCTCTGAATCAGGAAGATAATCAGACTCCAAAACCAACAATCTCCCACTTGGAGACTGATCTCAACAACTCCATCATTTTTGCATCTGCTGGACTATGATCCTTCTTGGATATAGAAAATTTCTCATCTTCACCTTTATGATTTAATACCAACTGAAACTGATTAGGAACATAGTTTATCCTTGGTTACTCCCTTTGTTAACATGTCTGCAGGTTTTTGTCTAGTGTGTATCTTTTCCAACTTCAAAGGTCCATCTTCCAAGACGAATCATATGAAATGGTGCCTGAGTTGTATATACTTAGTCTTCAAATGGAAGGCTGAGTTATTTTCAAGATGAATGACACTCTCACTATCACAACACAACCTGCTATTCTCCTGGTTCTTTCCCAATTCCTCCATAAACCTTTGCAACCAAATCATTTCTTTACTAGCCTCTGTAGAAACAACATAATCTGCTTTTGTTGTTGAAAGTGAAACAACCTTTTGCAGTTTTTAAATCCAACTGTTGGCATAGGGGAAGACCCAGGGTTCAATGCTCAAAAGAGCACCAACAAAATCCTAACTACCGACCATTTTGGCAACACTTGCGAAGCAGATGAAGTCTCAGCCTAGGTAGAGGCAGGGGTGGTTGCATGAATTAGATGTCTGCAACCTTATCTGAGACACCAATCTATGATTACAACACCTTAACAAATCACTTAGCAGTTATAGTTCACAGTATTCACTTCGCAGAGAAAACCCTAATTACAGAGCAATGCAGTATTCACCCAGATCTAACATATAGACACACTTAGCATAAGGGAACAAATCAGATCTAACATTCATTCACATTACTAAGCACTAAGCTACTATATCAAATGCATCTAAACATACATTACTACATTAATCATATGAACAATAAATAGTCACAATGCAAAAAGAAACCATAACACAACATATAAGTGGTTCACCCCCAGCCTGGGGCTATGTCCACAAACTCTTCTGCTCTTTTATTATCTTCTGCCAATATTCTACATGCACAGAGCCACAAGATCCTACTCCGCATAGGATAGGATATCTACACGCACTCCGCCATATCCTCCTTCCTTGAGCTATGTCATAGCACAAAGGCTTTACATAGTCTCTTACAATCACTTGCACTTAGCCTTGCAAGTCTCACACAGTATGCATAAATCATTTAAAACTATTACTTGCACTTAGCCTTAACATCACACACTTGTGCTTAGTACTTAGCATCACCCAATTGCCACTAGATTACATAGCCTAGATATCTATTTATACATTACAAAAGAGGCCTAAACATGGGTAAACCCATGGGCCGACATCTCCATACTCGTTACATAAGCCCAAAACCCAAAAATCCCTAAAAAGGGGCCGAGATTCCGTGATCTCTGCTTCGACTCTCACTTAATCTTCGACAGCCTATCGAAGTCCCAAAAGTAGGTCAAACATGATCAAGGATCCTCAAAACTTGGTCAAGGGCCAACAAGCTCCCAACACTCACCTGTGACTCGTCCCGAGTCACTCTGGTCTGGGTAGCTATGCTTCAAAAGCCTCAAGCTTGGCTCCAGCTGCTTCAACCTATTGCTGCACCAAGGCCTACTGCTCGATGAAATCTTGGATAGCTTCTTCGTTGATAGGTCCCTCTTAGTGTTGTTCAACTGCAGTGACTACTTGCTCCAGTTCTGCTCCTCGACCTTCAATTTCCTCAAATTGTTGGAAATCTTTGTCTTGAATTGGTTGGAGTCTCTGAGTCATTTTCATTACTCTTCTCTGAATGGCATGGACCTTCTGTTGAGAAGTGCACTGTTCCTAGGATCTCTTCATCCTCTCAATGATGGAAATGAGCTTCAACTTCACCTGTACTATCACTGCTTGTTGCTTTTCCTTCTGGAGCTATGAATCCAATGCCTTCAGTTCAAGGTCTTCAGTGAGTCGCTCATAAGTCTATGCATTGTGATCACTTAGTTGTTTACATTCCAAAGCTAGTGCTCTGATTATTTCAACTGTGCTCCGGGCAGTGGCTTCTCTTTGGTCTCGTACATCCTGTGGAGTGCTTGGCACTGTTTGTATTTCTAGTTCTGTGAACCTATGTTGAAGCTATGAATGGATTCAACAAGTTGTATTATTTGATGTTCCACTGGGCCTTCCTCCTTTTGCTCAAAGCCTATCATAGAGCAAAGAGATCTGCTGACTGCTTCTCTTATTCCAACTTGCTCTGTGAGTAACTTCTCTTTCTCCTGCTGGATTTGCAATCTATCTTCTTCAAAATTAGTTTGGAGGGAAGCCTTCTTTTGCTGTGAAACTCGACATTGCTCTACCATTTCATGTTGTGCTTTCTTCAGGGCCTCTGTGGCCTGTTCTTTCTCTTCGTGCGCTCGACGAAGGTGGGATTCGGTTACATCATCTAGTCTGTGGATTTGGCAGGCTCATATCCCAACTCTGTTTCTTCTGATGGCGGGGGCGCAGTGGATACTGCACTACTAGATTGAAGGGCCTATTGTACTCCTTTCATCTCTGTTGCGATTCTATCATACAAGGATTCTTTCTTGGCTTCTTTGTTCTTCAAAATGTCCTGCGAAGCATCTGATACATATACGATGATGAAGTCGAAGTCATCGACCGTGAGTACAGTCTGAAGCTTCATCTTGCTTTCTTTGAATTTCTTCCGCGATGTAGGTTTCGTGGGGGAAACCTTCCTTTTCTTCGAGGGATTTGTGTCATCAAGAGGGTTCTATGGCGGGGTTACTTCACCTTGCTCCTAATTATCTTCTTTCCCTTATTTTTCTTCTTTCTCCTCTATTTCCACTTCGTCACCTCCTCCTCCGCCAGGTGAATTTGAAGCAGTCTCTTCCGAGGTGTTGCTCAGTTCCTGTACATCTTCTTTCTTCTTCTTTCTACTATTGCTGGGTGAATTATACTCCTCGCGGGTAACTACCGGGCTTCCAATGAGGTTTGGGTCAGACAATTCTTCCTTATCGACTGGTATAAGGAAATCTGCAGGCCATTCCTTAGTGATTTCTTCCAGGTCCTCCTCGATGAGCTTATAGTATGACTGAAGCTCTTCTTTATTCTCATCTGTGTGAGTGGTGATATATATGAAATGCCTATCTGTGTGAAACTTCATAAGGGGTCTGAACCTATACAGAGTGTTCGACATCATACGGGGAAACAATTCAATAGCCCTTTTCAGCTGTAGGTAGTAGGTATGGAATACTGCGTTCGACTACCACTGTTTTCCCATGTCACTTGAGTACCAGAGTGTGGTGAAATTCGCAACAAGTGGCTCAAATGGCTCTATGTCCATGAAGCTCGCACCTTCTGACATCTTCGAAGCTATACACATGATGAGGATCAGCTTCCAACTAAAGTTTAACTTGTAGCCCTGATCCTAATCTTTGCGACAATCAAATTCTAGCTGGTTGACTAAGTACTTCACCCAGTTCATTTGTAATCCCTCCACGAACGTTCCTGCGAGGTCAACCACAAAACCTGTGACCTGCATGGGTATTTTCTTTCGAACTAGCTTACCAACAATCAACTGGAAAGCAAGGAGTATTGCACCATTATGAATGGAGGCTACCTTGTAGCTTCACGTCCCCTTCTCTACATCACCATAGATGTCTTTAATCCTCTGTGCGAGGGTGCGATCGACAGCCTTCCCTGGGTAAAACTCCTGTGGATCAGGTCCCTGCATGCTCAATCCAATGATATTATGGATCAACGCTAGATTGATGGTAACACACCTATCTAACCATAAATAACCTCCTTGGAAGCATGACAATAGGATCTTAACGCACACGTTAACCTCTTGGTGCCTTCCAAAGTGTGGGATTTTCATGACGTTAAGGATAGTGGACTACCCGATGTTCATGGTCCATGGATGGGGGATGATCTTTGATCTCTTTCCCTTCATCTTAGTCAAGTACTTGTGAGGCGCGAGAATGTCATAGGTCTTGCGGTCCCCTAGATTATACTGACTGATATTCAAGGTTGGAATCCTCTCCAACTACGGTCTAACTGTGCGTATCCCCTTCGGGAGGTACGCTGTGATGACTATGTATTCCAAGTCCCTCGGGATTCACCGTGTTGGATAGAGGCAGGATGTAATCAGGAAGAACAAATGGGATTAACTTTGCATTCGCTAAGTCATCTCTGTGCTTGGTTCTTTTCTCATCTGCAACGCGGGATGGTCCAGATCCACGAGCATTTGATGGGGAGGCTTACACTCCTCACGTTGATGAATCTAGAACTCCCGTGGACATCACTCTCTTTTCCATTAGATCAATTAAAACTTCTTCGATGAATTTCTCCACAGTGTTGAGCTCGTCCGACATGCACGCTCTCAATTAGATAAATCAAGTCGATGAATGAATGCTCAAAGCAATAGAATAGGTGTCGATCTCTATAAACAATGTGCGGTAGCAATGAGTTCTCTTGTTGGCTCAGATAGAATTCGCAAAAGTGTTCTCGGTGCAACAATCAATGAAATAATTAGACAACGATGCAATAGATCTTCTCCAAAGGAAAAGAGGCCTTAATCAATGAAGTTATGTTCATTACGGCGCAGTCCTAATGATTTGATGGTGATATTTCTGGTCATAACTGTTGTTCTAAGCGTTTGGGGCATCAGTCTAATGGGTATAATGCCTCCAATGGCTATATCGCTTCGCCGTGGCGAAGTGCCAGGTTGCGCTGTTCTGATATCTCAGCGAAGTTCCAATTTTGAAAACCTTCCTTCTGCGAAGTCCCTTCTGGAACATTCTGCAACTTTTCTATCTTTTCTCTCTTCTTATTGAGATTTCTAGCCTTCTTCCCTGTAATATTCTTCTCAGTATTCCTCTTTCCATTCTGATTCTTATCTCCATTTAGCATAGTAAATTCACACTATTGATGGTCTTTCGTAGGGTTCAAAGCCAATACTTCTTATCTGTCTGGGGTAGGTTCTCTACTCTTCGGTGAGTCTTCTTGTGTTCTTTCAACTTTGACATCCAAGTTTCTGGTTCTAAACAACTTTGATCTATTCTCCTGTTCTTCAATCAAGTGCGATATCTTCCTAGTCATGAAATCTTTTAATTCTTGCTTCTTTTGTTATAGGGCTCCCTCTTCCTTTCTTCTGGTCTGATCTTTCTCAATCCAAGTTTTTCCTAATAATATAGCAAATGGGGCATTGTTCTCAATAAATTTAACAACCTCAGAATCTTACTCTGTCATAGTTCCATGAGAACTCATAGATATCTGGGTGAGTCTTCCACATAGGGTTATCAACTTTCCTCTAAATAATCCCATTCCTCCTAATGAAGCAATCATACCAGGATTTCCTAAAACTTCCCAGGTTCTTTATGTGATGATATTCACCTGTGTTTCCTCATCCAGAACACAGTCAATGTCGAAGTCTCCTATTCTTGTTTCTATGCATTATTTTTCTTTGAAGATCTCTGATAAGTTGACATTTATGTGATCATTCAAGGTTTCTTTCATTTGTAGCAATACATTCTCTGATTCTTTCCAGGGTTCTTTCATGGTCTTAGGTTCTTGATCTTCCTCATGGTTTTGTTGTCTCATATTCATTCTTTCGAGCTTAGCAATCATTCTAGGGAAATCCAAAACTTTATGGTCCATAGCTTTACAACAAAGGCAAGTAGGACATCTACCAGGGAATTCCTTAGCAAGATGGCCTGGTCTTCTACAACTATAAAAAAGGGTTAATCCTCTTTTCCTTTTAAATTATCCCCAGCCTTTCCTGTACTGCGCACTAGGGTCATAGTAGCTAACCTGAAAAAAATTTCTTTCTAGGATCCTGCATCCTTTTGTTAGTCCAAACATTCTTTCTATGCATAGGAATAACATATCTTTCATTATTTCTATCATATCTATCCATATTAAACCTTCTTTCTTCTAGTTGTTCCCTAGTTTTCAAGCTAGGAATTTTTTTATCAAACATACATAGATCCATACCTTTGAAACAAAAATTTCCACTTGTCTTACCTTTTCAATCAAACTTTTCACTGTTCTTACCTTTATCAGGGCACAAAGCTTTAAGATCTTACCTCTTTTCTTCAAATCTATCTTCTCTTATTAGCATAGAGCTTCATAAGTCAAGTATAATACTGCGCACTAGGGCAACATATCTACGCACAAAGATTTTTTTTCTTCAGTTCTCAACAATCACAGTTTCAGGTAGAATACTGCACACTTCAGCAACAGATCTACGCACAGAGCTTTCTTTTCTTCAGTTCCTAGCAATCAAAGTTTCACGTCCCAGAAATGAAACCATTTGTTGGCATAGGGTCAAACCCAGGGTTCAACGCTCAAGAGTGCACCAACAAAACCCTAACTACCGACCCTTTCAGAAACACCTGCGAAGTAGATGAAGTCTCACCCGAGGTAGAGGTAGGGGTGGTTGCAGGAATCAGATGTCTGTAACCTTAGCTGGGACACCAATCTGTGATTACAACACCTTAACAGAGCACTTAGCAGTTATAGTTCACAATATTCACTTTGCAGAGAAAACCCTAATTACAGAGCAGCGTAGTATTCAACCAGATCTAACATATAGACAGACTTAGCATAAGGGAACAGATAAGATATAACATTCATTCACATTACTAAGCACTAATATACTATATCAAATGCATCTAAACATACATTATTACATTAATCATATGAAAAATAAACCATCACAATGCACAAAGCAACCATAAAACATCATATATGTGGTTCACCCCAAACCTGGGGCTACGTCCACCAAATATTCTCCTCTTCTATTATCTTTTGCCAATCTTCTACATGCACAAAGCCACAAGATCCTACTCCTCATAGGAATAGAGATATGTGCGCACTCCTCCAGATCCTCCTTCCTCAAGCTAGGTCACAGCACAAAGCCTTTACATAGTCTCTTACAATCACTTGAACTTAGCCTTGCAAGTCTCACACAGTATGCATAAATCATTTACAACGATTACTTGCACTTAGCCTTAGCATCGTACAATTGCGCTTAGCACTTAGCATCACCCATTGGCCACTAGCTTACATCACCTAGCTATCTATTTATACATTACAAAAGAGGCCTAAACATGGGTAAAACCATGGGTCGACATCCCCATACCCGTTACATAAGCCCAAAACCCAAAAATCCCTAAAAAGGAGCTGAGATCTTGTAATCTCTACTTTGAATTGCGCTCCGTCTTTGACAGCCCATCGAAGTCCAAAAAGTAGGTCAAACATGATCAAGGATCCTCAAAAATTGGTCAAGGGACAACACCAACTTACTGTTGTTCCACCTATAGTAAAAACATACCCTGTGGTGCTCCTCTTGCGATCTTTATCACCTGCCATATCTAAATCAACATATCCCTGTAGAACAATGTCTAAACCTCCAAAACATAATGCATGAGTAGCAGTATCTCTCAAATACTTGAGAATCCACTTTATTGCCTCCCAATGTTCTTTACCTGGATTGTTCATATACCTTATCACAACTCCCACTTCATGTGCAATATCTGGTCTTGTGCAAACCATCGCATACATCAAGCTTCCAACTGCTGATGAATAAGGGACCCTGGACATGTATTCTATCTCCTCCTATGTCTTGGGACACATTTCCTTAGTTAATTTGAAATGGTTGGCCAAACATGTACTAACTAGTTTTGCATTCTGCATTCTAAACCTCTCCAACACCTTCTCTATGTACTCACCCTGAGAAAATGTCAATTTGTGATTTTTCCTATCTCTTGTTATTCTCATACCAAGGATTTTCTTTGCAACACCCAAATCCCTCATCAAAATGAATTAGATAATTTCTTCTTGAGCACATTTATATCCTGCATATTAGATCATGCAACAATCATGTCATATACATACAATAGCAAGATAATATAGCTTCCATTTTCTAGATTTTTAAAATAAATACAATGATCAGAATGACATCTACTATAACCTTGTTCTATCATAAACCTGTCAAAATTCAAATATCACTGCCTTGGGTCTTTCTTTAGGCCATACAAGATCTTCTTCAACCTGCATACTAAATTTTTCTTCCCTTTGACCTTATACCCATGTGGTTGTTGCATATAAATCTCGTCCTCCAAATCCCCATGGAAAAATTTGTTTTTAGATCTAACTATTCAAGATGAAAATCCTATTCTACCACAAAACTTAAAATAGTCCTAATTGAATTCATTTTAACAACAGGAGAAAATATTTCATCAAAATCTATACCTTTCTTTTGTGAAAACCCCTTTAGAAAAAGTCTAGCCTTGTACCACTTTTTTCCTCCATCTTCTTCCTTGAACTTGTAAACCCATTTATTCTGTAATGTTCTTTTTCCTATAGGAAACTGAACCAAATCCCAAGTCTGGTTATTTACCAGGGAATCCATTTCCTCTTTCAATCCTTGCTCCCACTTCTTTTTAGTGTCTACCAGCATTGCCTCTTAATAACATTCTAGTTCACCATAATCAGTCAACAATAAATAATACAATGAAGGCGAGTATCATTCAGGGGGTCTACTTAACCTGGTATATCTTATAACAACACTTGCAGGAGTTTGAGGTACTCGTTTCTCCTGTTGTTGTGCATTTTTATTTTCTAGAACCTTTGGAATTTATTTTTCAATGATCTCATCAAGCACTATGTATTCTGATTTTTCTTTTTCCTATTTCGTTCCCTGCAACTGATCTTTGTACATGAACTTCTCATTGAATATGGAATATCTACTCCTAATCATGATTTTGTGATTTTAATAATCCCATAAGCAATAACCAAAATCATTAACACCGTATCCAATAAAGGTACACTTGTTGGATTTTGCCTCAAGCTTTGTTATGTTTTCTTTATCAATATGGACAAATGCTTCACAACCGAAAGTATTCAAAAATGAATAGTTTACCTTTTTACTTGTCCATCCAAAAGAGATTGAAGGTCCTCTGTTTATTAAGTAAATAAAAATATCTACAACATCTACCCAGAACTGTAAGGGAAACCCAGCATGCAATCTCATACTCCTTGCGCGCTCCATGATTGTCCTCTTCATCCTTTCTGACACACCATTTTCTTGTGGTGTTCCAGGAACTGCCTTCTCTCTACGAATCCCATGGTATGAGAAATAATCATCAAACTCCTTGCTGCAATATTCACCTCCATTGTCTGATCTGAGACACTTCAACCTTTTTCCTGTCTCATTCTCAACCAAATCTTTCCATTTCTTAAAAGTATCAAAAACATCATATTTTTGTCTAATGCAATAAACCCAAGTTTTTCTAGTTGCATCATCGATAAAAGTAACATAATAATGAGAGCCACCAAGAGATGATACTTGATTTGGTCCCCATACATATGTATGCACAAGCTCTAACCTTTCACTCTTATTTTCTTTTCCGACTCTGAGAAATATGACTCTCTTATGTTTTCCATAAATACAATGCTCACAGAAATCCAAATCAATTTGTTTAAGATCTGGAAAAAAATTTCTTTTGTGAAGTATCTACATCCCCTTCTCACTCACGTTTCCAAGCCTATGATGCCATAGTGTTGTATCCACTCCTGTAGTAGCTGAAGATATAGAAGATTCAATATTGCGAGTACATAAATACAATGTACCTACCTTCTCTTTTTTTTCTATCACCAATGATCCTTTGGTGACCTTCCACACCTTATCTATAAATATGGATATACAACCTTCACCTGCCAATTGCCCTTTTGAAATTATAATTTTCCTTAGATTTGGAACATCTCTTACCTCTTTCAACAACCAATTGTTTCCATTCCATTGCTTTATTTTTACCTTTCCCATTTGAACAATTTTGCATGGTGCATCATCACCCAACTGAACCTGTCCAAAATCACCTTGAACATAATCTAGAAAATGTTTCCTATGGGGTGTGGAAAGAAATGAAGCCCCTAAATCTACTACCCAAGACTCATAAATATTATCTACAAAAAGCATCAAAGCATATTGTAACACATCACCTGTTACATTTGCTTCCTGATTTTTCTCCTGTTTTCCATCTCTTTGTTTCTTTTGAGCTCTGCAGTCTTTCTTCAGATGTCATTTCTTCGCACAATTCTAGCACTATATCTTTCCCAGTATGGATTTGGATCTTCCGTTCCTAGAATTCCCATGGTTCCCTGATCTCTTTCCTCTATCCTTTTGTCTTCCCATGTTATCCATGTTTAACGCATTACCTGATGTCTCACTTGTGCTTTTCCGTCACATTTCCTCTCTAAGGATAACACCAACAACATCATCAAATTTTAGAGTGTTTGACCTAGAGACAGAGTTACTTACAACCATGAAAAATCCATTCCATCTATCTAGGAATGAGCACAACATTAGAAGAGGCCTGACCTCATCATCAAAGTCCACTTTTATAGAACTTAGTTGATTATTAACCCTATTAAATTCATTTAAATGATCTGCAACAGACCCACCTTTTGAAATCATCATATGAAATAATATATTCATTAGAAATACCTTATTGGACACCGAGGGTTTTTCATACAATTTAGCTAATGCATCCATTAGATCCTTCGTTGTCTTTTCTTTCGAAATATTGAAATCCACCGATGCTGCCAGGATTAGCCGTATTGTTCCTAGTGTCTTTCTGTCAAGAACCTCCTATTCCTCGTCCTTCATGGCCATCAAATTCTTTTCTATTCCACCCAATGGTAGGAATAGATCCTTCTAATATAAATAATCTTCCATCTGCATCTTCCATAACTAGTATTTTTGGCCGTTAAATTTCTCGACCCTAAACTTTCCATCTTCCGCCATTTCTCCCACTCGAACCAGGAAACCTCTTTTCCTATGATTTACCTTTAACTCTGATACCAGTTGTTAGAAAAAAAAGATTGCAGAGAAATAAAGAAAAACAAACGTGGAAATAAAACACAGAATATACACAATACAATAGAGACACAGATATACGGGGTTCACCCAGTGTGGGCTACGTCCACCAGAGAAATTTCCAAGTCCTTCCTTTATTATTATCCAACAAATGAAGGGATACAACCTACAACACACTCATTGTAACTTCCTCTTATTTCTCTCACAATCTCCTCACTCAAAATACAATATTCATAATGATACATAGTTGCAATACATTTCACTCATAAAAGAGGGTTACCTTATAGGGAAAAAAGACCTAACATAACTTATACCGTCAGACATGTGACCTTATAATGAATGGTCTAGATTTACTATGAAATTACAATATACATTTACAAGGAAAATTTTCCTTCTGGGGCTTCTCCCCCGAACCCTGCAGGAGGGGAAAGCCTCCCTACACTCCCCCACGTGGAGTGTACATTCTTTCGAGGTGTAAATTATTCATGGGGTATAAACACGGTTGAAAATAAAGGCCTCTGAATAGGAAGATAATCAGACTCCACAACCAACAACTATAATTTCCACCTACCACTTGCAAGGAAAGGTGGCCATGTGGTGGGATCAGCTTAAGAAAGATAAGAAAATTGATGATAATAGGATCTCATGGAGGCATATCAAAGTATATTTCCAAGAGAAATATTTTTCCGAGCATTATTATGAAATAAAATGAAAGAGTTCTTTGAACTCAATTTGGGAACCATGACAATGGAGGAATATGAGAAGCAATTCTTTGAATTGTTGAAGTAAGTTGACTTCATTAAGGATGAGAAGGTCAAAATAAAAAAGGTTTTTAAGTGGGTACCCTCCTTCTATAGAGACAAGATTCAATATGAAAACCCAAAGACCTTGGAGGAAACCATAAGGAGAGTAAGACACCTTTATGAGCAAAGCAAAGGATATCTTGTTTTCCAAAAGGATTGGAATGAAAATATGAAAGGGAAAAATTATCAAATGAAGAAAGGTTTTAAGCCACCATTTTTCAGAAATAACTCCCAAGCAAATCAACAAGGCCATTCAACCCAAAATGAGCACAAGACTGCAAATTCATTTGGGAAAAGGCCAAGGAAGCAACTTGTTCAATGTTGGGGATGTGAGGGAAATCACTTATATAGGGAATACCCTCATAAAGGAGAAACAATGAGGACTGTCCACAACATTTAGGAGGATAAAACAGTGAAATACATGGGAGGAAGCATGCTAATGATTTATCCAGCCTTGGAAAACAAGCAGGAAGAGTATCAATCCCCCACGATCGAAGTGGAAGGTAAGATTGATAACCAACCCATAGAAATTTTAATTGATTCTAGAGCTATCCATAGTTACAAAAATGCTAACATTGTTGAAATATATCACTTGCAAAGAAGTAAGCATAAGAAATATCGGTTAGTTCAGTTAGCCATGGGGGCTAAGAGAAAAATCAATGATTTGGTTAAATATTTCCTGATAGACATGAATGGACTTAGCACAAAGGTAGATGTAAACATCATACCGTCGGGTTCATATGACTGTCTAATTAGCAAGGATTGGTTGTAAAAACATCATGTTGTCCTAGACTATTACAACACGACAATCACATGTCTTGATGAGGAAGGGAAGTAAGGAAAGATTCAAGGCATTCCAAGAGCTGTAACTATTAGAGAGATTTTAGTTATGCAGTTGAAGGAGAGCTTCAGGAAGGGATGTGATATGTTTGCATACCATATGGAGGAGGAATCCAAAGACAATGTGGCAAGCATTGAAGACCATCTAGTCTTGATATTTTTTTAAGATGTTTTTAGAGAAATTCCAGTATTTCCACCAAAGAGAGACATTTATTTCTCTATTGATTTGGTGCGAGGAGATGTCCTAGTGTGTAAGATACCTTAAAAAATGGGCACACTAGAGCTAAAAGAGTTGAAGATGTAGCTTGAATATCTTTTGAAGGGGTATATACACCCAGGTGTGTCACCTTGGGGAGCCCTGATTCTTTATGTGAAGAAGAAGGATGGAACCTTAAGGTTGTGTATTGATTTCAGGTAGCTTAATAAGGTTACCATAAAGAATAAGTATCATTTTCCAAGAATTGATGATTTTTTTATCAGTTGAAAGGTGCGAGAATATTTTCAAATATTGGCTTGAGATCAGGTTATCATCAAGTAAGGATAAAAGAACAAGAAATTAGAAAAAAAACATTCAGAAAAAGATACAGGCATTGTGAATTCATGGTAGTGCCATTTGGGCTATCAAATTCCCCAACAGGTTTTATGTGCCTGATGAATGGAGTGTTCAAGGAGTACCTAGACAAGTTTGTGAGTGTGTTCTTAGATGATATATTCGTCTACTCTAAATTAGAAGAGGAACATGAGAAACATTTAAGAATGGTGTTGCAAGTTTTAAGAGAACATAGATTGTATACTAAGCTAAGTAAGTGCATCTTTTATCAAAAGAAGATTCACTACTTGGTGCATATAATATCGGCAACATGGATAGAAGTTGATCCTAAGAATATAGAGGCCATTAGAGGATGGTCATCGCTAAAGAATGTGATAGAGGTCAGATCATTCATGGGTCTTGTCGGTTATTACAGAAGATCCATTAAAGGGTTTTCAAGGATTGCAAGTCCAATCACTTCCTTGCAAAAGATGGGAGTGAAATTTGAATGGACCTCCAAGTGTGAAGAGAGTTTTCAAAAGTTGAATGGAATATTGACAAGTGCACCAATCTTGAAGATTGCAGATCCAAAAAAATATTTTGTTGTGTGCACCGATGCATGAAAGGAAGGACCCAGTGGAGTTGTTGGTCAACAAGACCATGTTGTATGTTATGAGTCTAGAAAATTAAAAGAGCATGAGAGGAATTATGCTACACATGACTAGGAGTTAGTAGAGATTGTACATGCATTAAAAATATGGAGGCATTACCTTATGGGTAAGAAATTTGAGCTAAGGAAAAACCACTGTGGTTTGAAGCATTTGTTTGGACAACCAACACTAATTGTCAGGCACACTAGATGGATGGAATTTCTGAGTGAATATGACTTTGAAGCTATTTACTAAGCATATAAAGGGAAATGAAAATCAAGTGGTTGATGCACTCAGTAGGATATCTCATGAAGTGCATATTGCATCCATCAACATGTATAGGATATATTTGAAAGATAAAATTATTGCAGTAGAAAATTCAGATCAGTAATATGTGAAAATTAAAGAGATATTACAACAAAGTAATTTTTAGTAGAAATTTAATTATTATGAGCTGAAAGAAGATGAAATTCTTATGTACAAAATAAAAGTATATGTGTCAAATTCTAGTGAGCTGAAAAATGAAGTTATGAGGGAAATGCATAATGTCCCATATGTCAAGCACCCAAGATATCAGAAGACAATTGTAGTAGTAAGAAGCCAATTTTTTGGCTAGGAATGAAGAAAGAAGTGGCTAATTACATAGCCATATGTCTAGAATTCCAAAAAGTAAAGACTAAACATAGACACCCAGTAGGTTTGCTACAACCATAGTCCATTCCGAAATGGAAGTGGGAAGTTGTCACGATTGATTTTATTACTAAACTTCCCAGAATAGTGAAGAAACATGATTCCATCATGGTGGTGGTGGAAAATTTGAATAAAGAAGCACATTTTATTCCAGTAAAGACTATACCCAAGGCATGGTATATCGCATAAAGTTATACGAAGGAAGTTGCTTGGATACATGGGGAACCTAAAGTAATATTTTTAGATAGAGATCCAAAGTTCACATCTAAAGTTTGGAAAGATTTGTTAAAGGGATTTGGAAAAAAATTAAATCTTAGTATAGTGTATCATCCAGAGTCAGGTGGGAAAACGGAAAGGACAAACATGATAATTGAGGACATGCTTAGAATGTATGAGATGGATCAACAATTAAAGTTGCAAGATGATATTCGTTTAGTTGAATTTTCCTACAACAATGGGTATCAGGCCTCATTGAAAACGAGTATGTTTGAAGTATTGTATGGCAAAAAATGTAACACACCATTGAGTTTGGATAATCCAATAGACAAAGCAGTTGTTGGGACTAAATTGTTAAAGGAAATGGAAGAGCAGATGGAAAAGATAAAGCATAATTTAAAGGATGCCCAAGATAGGCAGACAAGAACGGAATTTTCAGAGAATTTAAAGTGGGAGAACATGTGTTTTTGAAAATTAAGGAAAAGAGAAGCTCTCTAAGATTAGAAAGTTGTCCGAAGTTGGAAGTGAGATATTGTGGGCCTTTTGAAATATTAGAAAATATATGACCAGTTGCATACATGTTAGAATTTCCTGCATCCATGAGAATACATAATGTATTTCATGTGTCATTGTTAAATAAATTTGTGTCTAATACTAACCACATAATTTATTGGAATGCGATACACGTGGAGCACGAAGGGGATTTTTGGGTGGAACCAATACGCATCCTGGACTGGAAAGTCAAGGTGCTCAGGAACAAATCCATAGGGATGGTAAAGATTCAATGGACCTGCTACGGTCCTAAAAATGATACATGGGAGCATGAAGAAAAAATTTGGGCATAATACCCGCAAAGTTTTGACAATTTTGAAGAAAATGGAATGCAAGACTCCATTTTGAGAAGCTAGAGTTGTGGAACCACATCTCAGAGTCCTAGCCAACTGCACTAGGAACCTTGATAAAAAAATGGATCATTCCTTGGGTTAGCCCTGATAAATGAATGGTATATCCCTTGGGTTATCCCTAATAAACGAATGGTGCATTCCTTGGGTCGACGAGTTGAGAGGAACATGATATTGATGGTTGGACCTGTTGTTGGAGTTGTTAAATTGCATAATTTTTTTATTTCTAAGTATTTTGATGTAAATTTGCATATATATGTATATCAGCATAGGGTACACCAAATATGGAGCATAATTGTAGGGGAGGGAGAATGTAACATCCCCACTATAATCCCTAGTTTAATTAATGCTTATATAGATATAATGTGTGGATATCGCCAAAGTGATGTAATATGTGCATTGTATTTCTATGTTTTAATAATAAAAATGTGATGTCAGCTGCTAGGGGGACATGGAAAAGAGATGGGGTTTGAACTTATCCACAAGAGGGGGTAGTATCTAGGATAATGGAAAAGAGGGGTCCAAGGGGGAGATTACCCATGTATATTAATTCAACCCATTTTCCTAAATTTGTTATTTGTATATGAACCTTCCCATTTCTGATTGAGCGTTCCCAAAGCCAATCATTGAATACATGTAAGAGGGTGAGTGTGAGTGGTAACATCCCAAATTTATTGGGCTCATGGGTTTTGAGTAAAATAATCTTGGGGAAGAGTGTGACTCAAGAAAGGAAATCCAAAGAGAGGAAATTCGTATGGTAGGGACAACAATTTTAGTTAGTCAATGTGGTGCATGAGAAGCAAGTAGAGAGAAGAAAGAGAGTTGGAAGTTGGTGCAGTTGTTAAGCCCTAAATCGTGGCACATTACCCCTTAATTGGGGAATATTATATTAATATTAATATTTTATTTATGTCATCTTGTGTCCATTAGTTGTAATTGTACCTTCTAGTCTCCTATATATATACCAAGGAGACCTTTTCATTTGGAATCATATGGTATTTGTGAATTCATGTAATGTATAAGGAGGTTTCCCCCTCAAAGAGGCTTATTGTCTGGATTTCTCTCTTTTTCAAGGCATGGATTACTTATTATGAGGTTGTTATTCTATTTATATATTTGGTTCTTAACATTTGGTATCAAAGCTAGACAATCCTTGGGACTAGCTTCTTCAAAACAAGTTTTCTTGGAATTTTCACTACAACTTTTGTTTTGGAAGGTTTCGGGATCGGGGATTTATATGCTATAGTGGAGACATATATAGATAACTTGGGTCCAAATTTCATATCTTGGTTCATTATATTTTTGGAGATACAGTTTGTTTAACTTATGTATTTTTGACTAGTTCTTAAACTAGTATGAAACAAGTCTTCTTGGAATTTTGACTCCCAATGTTTTTCGGCTTGGTTTCAGGCTCTGGAATTTTTACAGTACGAAGGTGGAATAGTGAAGTGTCGTTTTTAAAAACTTCACCCCTTTTTTCGCTGTACTCTGAAATTTATTCTCTGAGGAAATTAGGGTTTTTGGCTAGTCCATATTTCAATCTAAAACAAGTGTTCTTCGAAAAATTGTTATATTTGAAGCTACAGACCTTCAAATTGAGTGAGACCTATTCCATAGGTTAGGGTAGGACCTAAGTTGTACTGGTGAAAATTTAAAGTTCTGAAGTGAAGATAGTGTGTTGGTATAGGGGCAGACCCAGGGTTCAATGCTCAAGAGCACACCAAAAAAACCCTAACTACCGGCCCTTTCGACAACACCTGCGAAGTAGATGAAGTCTCACCCGAAGTAGAGGCAGGGGTGGTTGCAGGACTCTAGTGTATGCAACCTTAGCTGGGACACAGATATGTGATTCTAACACTTAACAGAGAACTCAATAGTTAACATTCATCAATATCTAGTTCTTAGTTATAGCGCAATTAAACCCTAATTACAGAGCATCGAAGGATTCAACCAGATATAGTATCTAACAACACTTAGCATGACAGATCAGATCCTAACAATTTTAGGCACTGAGCATATGTATATAAGTCATATCTAACATCCATATACATCATTAAGCACAAAGAATCAACATATATATCTATCCATAGCAAATCACTAAGGACATTAACATATAAGCACATCAACACATTGCACAAATTAGAGCAACACAACATATACGTGGTTCACCCCCACCCTGGGGCTACATCCAAAAAATCTTTGTCTTCTTTATTGTCTTCTTCAATAGGTTACATGCACATAGCCTCAAAACCCCTACTCCGGAGAGGATAGGATATTTGCGCAGCTCGCTAGACCCTCCTTCCCTGAGTATATCCAAGCACGCAGCTTTCTACAGTCTCTTACAATGACTTGCACTTAGCTCTGTAAGTTTCACACAGTGTGCACCAAAGCACTTACAATATTGATCACATAGATCCAACTCTAGAACTTAGCCATTCCTTATGAATTATTTCCATTACATCGCCTAGTATTCTATATATATTACAAAATAGGCCTAAGCATGGGAAAACTCATGGGCTGACATTCCCATACCCATTACATGATCTCAAAAACCACAAAATCCCTAAAAAGGGCCAATATCCTGCGATCTCCTCTTTGTCTTGCACTTCGTCTTCGACAGGCTGTCGAAGGCCCAAAATAGTTCAAACTTGACCAAGGATCTTCCAAAACTTGGTCAAGGGTCAACAGGCCCCCAACACTCACCTGTGACTCATCCTGAGTCACTCTGATATGACTAGTTCTTCTTGAAAAGCCTCGATCTTGGCTCGAGCTGCTTCGACTTGTTGTTGTGCTATGACCTCTTGTTCTATGAATTCTTGTATGACTTCTTTGTTGATAGATCCCTCTAGGCATTGTTCAGCTACAGTGACGACTTGCTCTAGTTCTGCTCCTCGATCTTATATCTCTGTGAACAGTTGGTAAGCCTCATATTGTACGGGTTGGAGCCTCTGAGTCACTTCCATGACTTTTCTCTGAATAGAGTGAACCTGTTGCTGGGCAGTGTGCTACTCTTGGGATTGGTTCATTCTTTCCATAGCTGATAGGGGATTCAAATTCCTCTGTATTGTCTCTGCTTGATACTTTTCTTCCTAGAGTTGTGACTCCAGTGCCTTCAGTTATGGATTCTCTATGAGTTTCTCATACATCTGGGCATTGTGATCACTCAGTTTCTTTCATTCTATGTAAAGAGCCTTTATTCTCTCAACTGCGCTCCGGGCAGTTTCTTATCTTTGGTCCCTTACATCCTGCGGGGTGTCAGGTACAGTGCGAAGCTCTAAATCTGCTATTCATTGTTATAGCTATTGGATGGCTTTTGCAATATTCTCTACTTGATGCTCAACCCGGTCTTCTACTTATGGCTCTAAGCTTGTCACAGAGCGAAGTGATCTGTTGACTGCTTCTTTTACCTCAAGTTTTCATGTGAGCAATTGTTCCTTTTCTTACTGCATTTGCACTTTCTCCTCGCCAAACTTTGTCTGGAGAGAAATATTCTCCTGCTCTGCAATTCCATGTTGTTCTATGAGTATGCCTTGCACTTGCTTCAAGGCCTAGGTGGCTTGTTCTACTTCTTCTTGTGTGCGACGAAGATGAGCTTCGACTGCATCAGATACTCAGCGGAGTTGGGCCGACTCATCCCCCAACTCTATTTCTCCTGATGGTAGGGGCGCAGTGGAGACTGCGTGACTGGACTGAATATCTTGTTGTACTCCTCGGAGCTCAACCTCGATTCTATTGTACATTTCCTCCTGCTTAGATTCTTGCTTCTCTGCGATTTCTAGCAAGGCTTCGTTTAGCACTGTGATGATGAAATCAAAATCATCAACAATAAGCACGATCTTCATCTTGGTCATGGTGGCTTTGGATTTCTTCCGCGAAAAGGTTCTCTGGGGAGAAACCTTCCTATTCTTCAAGGGATTGGTCTCATCTCTTGGAGGTATTACATTGCCTTTCTTTTATTCAGCTTCTTTGTCCTTCATATCTTCTACGTCATCATCACCTCCTCACTCAGGTGATATGGAAGCATTCTTCCCTGAGGCACTGCTTAGGTCTTGGACATCTTCAGTCTTCTTCATTTTGCTGGGTCCGGGTGTATCATGCATGGTTTCTGGTCTGTCAGGGTTAGAAATATCTGCAGGGTCCGCTGGAATGAGGAGGTTTTCTGACCATTCCTTAGTGATTTCCTCAAGATCCTCTTCCATGAGCTTATAGTACGATTGTAGATTCTCCTTATGTTCATTGGCTCACACTGTAATGTAAATGAAATGTCGATCTGTGCTGAACTTCATCAAGGGTTAGAATCTCTGTAAGGTGTTCGGAGTCATGTGAGGCTCAACTTCGATGGCTCTCTTCAGCTGAAGGTAGAATGTATGAAAAACAACGTTCGACCACCACTGTTTGTTCATATCACTTTAATACCAAAGGATAGTGAACTTCACGGCAAATAAATATATAGCTTGGCAATGGGTCACTTACAACGAGTAAGAAGCCTTCATTAACTTAGTTATGTCTGTTATGGCACGACCCCAATGGTCTGGTGGTGAGCTTTCTGACCATAAATGCCTTTTTTCCCATTCGAGGTGTCGTTCTAATAGTTATACTATTCCCAACGACTATATTGCTTCACCATGGAGAAGTTCCATGTGACGTTGCTCTGATATCCAGATGAAGTTCCAATTTTTCACATTTTCCTTATGCGAAGTTCCTTCTGGATCCTTCTGTAACTTCTCAATCTTAGCTCTCTTCTTACTTAGCTTTCTATCCTTTTTCCCAGTGAGTTTTGTTTCAATATTCCTTTTTCCATTCTGATTCTTATCTCTTCTTGGCAGAGTAACTTCCCGTTGTTGAGATTCTTTCCTAGAAATCAGGGGTAATACTTCATATGTATCTGGAATAGGTACTGCAATATTCTAGGAGTCCTTTGGTATTCTTGTAACTTTGACATACAATTCTCTGGTTTCAAATGGCTTCGATCTATTCTCCTATTCTTTAATCAAGTGTGTGATCTTCCTAGTCATGAAATATTTTAACTCTTGCTTCTTCTGCTCTAATACTTCTTTTTCTTTCCTTCTGGTCTGGTCTCTTTCAATCCAAGGTTTTTCGAGCAACATGGGAAATGGAGCGTTGTCCTCAATAAATTTAACAACTTCAAATTCTTCCTCTGTCGAAGTTCCATTGACACTTGTAGATATCTGGGTAATCTTTCCACATAGGTTTATCAACTTTCCTCTGAATAGTCCTATTCCTCCCAAGGAAGGAATCATAGCAGGCTCCCCTAAATTTTCCCAAGTTCATTCTCTCATAATATTCACCTATGTTTCTTCATTCAAAACACAGTCAATGTCGAAGTCTCCTATTCTTGCTTCTATGCATTCCTTTTATTTTAATATCTCTGATAAGTTGACATGTCGATGGTCATTCAGGGTTTCTTTCATCTGTAGCAACACTTTCTCTAATTATTTTCGGGGTTCTTCCATAATCTTAGTTTCTTGACCTTTCTCGTGGTCTTCTTGTCTCATATTCATCCTTTCCGGCTTAGCGATCATTCTAGGGAAATCCAATACTTCATGGTCACTATATTTGCAACAAAGGAAACTAGGTCTTCTACCAGGGCATTCCTTAGCAAGATGTCTCAGTCTTCTACAACTGTAACAAAGAGTTAATCCTCTCTTTCTCTTAAATGATCCCCATCCTTTACTGAACTGCGCACTAGGATCATGGTAGCTAACTTGAAAAAAATTCTTTCTAGGATCCTGCATCCATTTGTTAGTCCAAACATTCTCTCTATGCATAGGTATAACATATCTTTCGCTATTCTTATCATATCTACTCATATCAAATCTTCTTTCATCTATCAGTTCCCTAGTTTTCAAGCTAGGAAAAATATTATCAAACATGCCTAGATCCATACTTTAGAAACAAAAATTTCCACTTATCTTCTACAAAGAACAAAGCTTTCAAATCTAAAACTTTTCACTATTCTTACCTTTATGAGAGCACAAATCTTGCAGATCTTACCTCTTTTAATAAAAAAATTCTCACTTTTACCTTTCTCAGAGCACAAAGATTTCAGATCTTACCTCTTTTAATAAAAAAATCTCACTTTTACCTTTCTTAGAGCACAAAGCTTTCAGATATTACCTATTTTCTTCCGATCAGACTTATTTTCTTTAGCACAGAGCTTCAAAAACTAAGTAGATTACTGCGCACTAGAGTGATAGATCTACACATAGAGCTTTCACAATTTTAGATCGGATCTTCGCACAAAGCTACTTCTTCCTCAGTTCCCAACAATCACAGTTTCAGGTCCCGACAGCAGAACCATTTGTTGTCACAGGGGTAGACCCAAGGTTCAATTCTCAAGAGCGCACCAACAAAACCCTAACTACTGGCCCTTTTGGCAACACCTGCGAAGCCGATGAAGCCTCACCCTAGGTGGTCAAGGGCCAACATGACTTACAATCTTGATCACATAGATCCAACTCTAACACTTAGCCATTCCTTACGACTTTTTTCCATTACATCGCCTAGTCTTCTATATATATTACAAAATAGGCCTAAGCATGCATAAACCCATGGGCCGACATTCCCATACCCATTACATGATCCCAAAAACCCAAAAATCCCTAAAAAGGGGTTGAGATCCCGTGATCTCCTCTTCGTCTTGCGCTCCGTCTTCGACAGGCTGTCGAAGTCCCAAAATAGGTCAAACTTGACCAAGGATCTCCCAAAACTTGGTCAAGGGCCAACACAATGACATGCAACAAGCGGTACAAGTTCTCTCTCCTAAAAGGGAAAAAATTATCACATCTTGGGAAAGTTATCATAAAATTCTCTCGGAGAATCCAATATTGGTCTGACCTGTGGGGTTGGAAATAAGACACATTAGTATACCTCAAGCCAAAATTTTAGACTTAAAAGGGATGAAATTTCATATCTACAACAAAATAAAGGCCGTCTAGAAGAATAATCTCTAAATCAGGGTTTTAAAAGGTGTGTTTTGTTTTTGGAAATTTGCATATCTTTTGACTAGAAGATCCAATTGGGGTGATTCAAAAAGTGGAATAAAGTGGGATAAAAGGAGTATCATATAAATTTGAGAGAATCTCAGGGATTTTTAGGTACATATTTATTCCAATGTCTCTAAACATAGGAGTTGTCGTTACTTGTCAGCGCTACAACCCAGGGACAATGTGGTTCTTCCACATACCTAGAGTATATTGAAAGGCCCCTTTCGAATGGTTGTGCATGAGACATCACTACCATGGATTTTAGCTCCCACATACCTAGCATATATCGAGAGACCTGATAGAATCCTAAGACCAGCCGATTAAATCATTTGGTCATATTGTTGCTATAGTACACTTAGAACATCACTCGGGGAGATCACTCTCTAGTAACTGGGTAGTTAGATAATATGGCTAAGGGCATGGTAAAGACGCCTTAGTTAGTACCTTGATATATTAGGTCAAGTACTATTATTGGACCCTACATGTATATCAGAGAGCTATAGCACCTGACACTCCCTTGTCTGTGAGTACCTCTACCTAAGCCAATTAGGAATTCCTACCTTGCAGTGATACTTGGCCAACATGCCAACAAAATATGGAAATTATACACCAAATAAGACCTCAGATAACCCTACTTGGACTCTTGATGAAGGTGAATAAATGGGAAAGGACATAGATGATTTACAAAAGAAGGAAGTAACAAAATATGAACTACAAAGGATGATGAATTCAACTGAAGCTAAGTTGGAAGCGATGATGGATACTAAGATAGATGGCTGAAAAGGGGATATCATGGAAGGGTTGAAAAAGTTTCTATTGGAGAGGCCACATGAAAGTGACAAGGTATCCCATGAAATTCATGATGAGGAAACAATAAAAATGAATCAATACTGGAGAAACTCTAGCTTTGGGTTGAAGACCAACCACTTTCCTAAGATTGATATGAGGAATTTTGATGGGGAGGATCCAATCACATGGATATTCCAGATGGAACATTTCTTTGATCTACATGATGTTCCCCACAAACAAAAGATACAAATTGCATCCTTATATTTAGAACCTAATCAGTTTGTGTGGTATCGATGTCTTTGTTCTATTAAATCACTTGTCACTTGGACAATTTTCACCGAAGAAATGATAGCACACTATGAGGATACAAGGAGCAATACCTTCTTCGACCAATTGATAAATCTCAAGAAAAAGGGTTTAGTCATGGAGCACATTGAGAACTTCCAAAGATTGAATATAAAGGTAATGGATATTCCAGATGAGCACCTGATTGATGTCTTCATAGGAACTTTAAAGAATAAAATTCAACATGAGGTTCACCTTTGGGAACCCAAATCATTGGAGAATGCGTTCAGGGTGGCTAGAAACGTTGAAAATAAAAATATGGATATGGCTACTAGAAGGACCACCCCTAACATGTAACACGAGAATAATGTTCCTTCTTCTAAACCACCTCAACCTACAAGGTTGACACCTCAACAATTGGAGGAAACAAAAGAAAAAGGTTTATGATTTAATTGTGATAGCAAGTACAATAAGGGACATAAGTATGATGCGAAGAAATTATTCTACATATATTGTGAAGATAAATAAGAACAAGAACAAGAAAAAGAACAAGAACCATCTCAAGATGAATATGTAAAAGATATTTCTTATGAAGAGATGACTCCCACCATATCATGTCATGCATTAGCTAGAATTAACACTCCTTAAAGCCTCAAGATCGAAGGATATATCAAAAAGAAAAAGGTAATAGTGATAATTGACTCTAGTAGTACTCATAATTTCATTCACTGTAAAATAGACAAATCTCTCTATTGCTTTATATATCTAGCGCCGGAGTTTCAAGTACTGATTGAAAATGGAGGAACTATCAATTGCTCAGGAAAATGAAATAAGATCAATCTTACTATGGGGGAATATGTAGTGAATATTCCAACGATTTATATACCCATAGGTGGTGCTAATGTCGTACTAGGGGTACAATGGTAACAATCATTGGGAATACTGGCTTTAATTTTCAAGAAAGTTTCATGAAATTTTCATTAGAAGGAAAGGAATTTGAGTTAATAGGTATCACAGGGAAACCCAATAAGGTGTTAATCTCTAATGGAATGAAAACATTATTGAAAAAGGGGCATGAGGGTGTAATTGTACAAATATTATCACTAGATGTTCAAACATGTAAGCCATCTATTCCCCTAAATATCCAAGGGATCATTGATAATCATTCCAAAGTATTTGAATATATTCCCAGAGGTATTCCACCCACTCACTATCATGATCATGTTATTCACTTAATTCTTGGGAGTGTTCCTCCTAACATTAGGTCTTACAGATACCCTTATGCCTAGAAGAGTGAAATTGAGCGTATGGTTGAAGAAATGTTAAAGGATGGAATTATTAGACCCAGACAAAGTTCTTACTCTACATTGGTGGTAGTGGTACTTAAGAAAGAGGACTCATGGCGCATGTGTCTAGGTTATAGAGATATCAACAAGACCACCATTAAATATAAGTTTCCCATTCCCATCATTGACGAATTTCTAGATGAACTACATGGAGAAATCTACTTCACAAAGTTGGATCTTCGTTCAGGGTATCGCTAAATTAGAATGAAGGAAGAAGATATCCAAAAAATAGTATTCATAACTCATGAAGGCCATTATGAAATTTTGGTCATGCCTTTTGGCCTTATGAACGCACCTTCCACATTCCAAGGGTTGATGAATTCCATTTTCAATCCCTTCCTTCGAAAATTTGTGTTAGTATTTTTTGATTATATACTAATCTATAGCAAGTCTTGGGAAGATCATATTTTACATGTTGATAGGGTGCTACAACTACTAAAGGAGAAACAACTATATGCCAAACTATCCAAATGTTTCTTTGGGGTGAAGGAGGTAAAGTATTTGTGTCATATTGTATCTCATGAAGGTGTCAAGGTATACCCTAATAATATTAAATCCATGATGGATTGGTCGATTCCCAAAACATTGAATAATCTTAGAGGATTTTTGAGGTTGACAGGTTACTACCACAAGTTTGTTCGAAACTATGGAAGAATAGAAGCACCTTTAACTACAGTAACTAAGAAGGATGCATTTTCATGGACTCTAGAGGCAAATCAAGATTTTGAACAACTTAAAGAGGAAATGTGAAAATCTCATGTATTGACCAAAATAGACTTCACAAAAACCTCTATTGTGGAATGTGATGCCTCAAGAAATGGCATGGGTGTTATTCTAATGCAAGAAGGAAGGCCCCTTTCTTTTGAAAGTCGGCCACTCAAGGGAAAGGACTTACACAAACCCATTTATGAGAAGGAAATGATGGAGATACTACATGAATTGAAGCAATGGTGCCCTTACCTAATAGGTAGGCACTTCAAGGTCAAAATAGATCATGATAGTCTTAAATAATTCTTGGAACAAAGACTATGTTCAGAAGAGAAACAAAAATGGGTGACCAAGATGTTGGGTTATGAATTTGAAATCATCTACAAAAAGGGGAAGAAAAATGTTGTGGCAGATGCACTCTCAAGAAAGGATGAATATGTTGAGTCATTTCTATGTGCATATCTATCATCCAACCTGATTGGGTAACAGAAGAAAGGGATGAATGGAAGAATAATGAAGATGTGTGGACTCTCATTCAAAGGTTGTAACATGATTCTAGTGAATCTGATACATTTACATGGAAAAATTCTTGATTATGGTACAAATATCACTTATATTTATGTAAGAACTCCCAACTCAAACATAAGGTACTTTTGGAATTGCACACCTCTTTGGTAGGATGAAACTCAGGATTTTTGAAAACCTACCACAAGGTCAAGAGGGATTTTTTTTGGGATGGCCTTAAAACTGATGTTCAAAGGCTTGTGGCAGAATGCTTGTTTTTCCAACAAAATAAGGTGGAAAAAATTAATACCCAAAGTATTTTACAACCATTAGCCATTCCAAGTCAGCGTTGGGAGGAGGTTTCCATAGATTTCATCACAGGGTTACAAAAGTATGAAGGAAAGAGTGCTCTCATGGTGATTGTTGATAGACTTACTTAGTACACACACTTTTTTTCACTCTCTCATCCTTTCAAAGCCAGTACATTTGCTATTGCATTCATGGAGATATTTCAAAATCTACATGGAAGCCCGAAGATTATTGTAAGTGAACTAATTGAATGGAATCCATAGTAGTGATGTCTACATGGAAGCCCAAAGATCTAGGACATTTTTGGACATAATTATTTTCTTGTTTGGGTACTCAATTGGATCATAGCTCATATTATCATCCTCAATCTAATGTACAAACTAAGATAGTGAACAAATGTTTGGAAGGCTACTTTCGTTTCTTTGTCTCTGATAAACAAACACAATGGCTCAAGTGGTTACCCTTGGAAGAATGGTGGTATAGCACTTCCTTTCATACTGCAACAAAAATGACACCATTTATGGTGCTTTAAGGATGTTATCCACTGTACATCACTTCTTCTATAAAAGGAAATATAAGGTTCAAGCAGTGGGAGATCACATTGAGAATCAACAACAAGTTCTCCAACTCTTAAAGGACAACATGACCATGACACAAAATCGCATGAAACAACAAGTAGGTCAACATCGTAGTGAAAGAAGTTTTGAAGTAGGGGATTGGTTATTTTTAAGACTACAACCATACAAACAGATGTCCCTCAAGAACGCTAAGAAAGATAATAAATTATCATCAAAGTAATATGGACCTTATAAGGTGTTGCAAAAGATTGGTACTTTGGCATACAAATTGGAGTTTCTTGCTTCTTCGTGAGTACACCTAGTTTTCCATGTTTCATGATTAAAGAAGGTTATAGGTGACAAGATCCCAGTTCAAAATATATTGACAAAAATTGACGAGGAAGGAAAATTCGTATTGGAGCTTGAACCTATCATTGACACAAGAATTCGCCAACTAAGGAATAGATCAATTTTAGAGTATCTCATTAAGTGAAATAAACTACCTGTTGAATATTCCATGTGGGAAGATGAGTATTTTATGAAAAATCATCCATAACTATTCAAGCATTGAGGACAACACTTGTCTGAAGGGGAGGGGATTGTTAAGACCTAAATCATGGCACATTACCCCTTAATTGGGGCATATTACATTAGTATTGTTATTTTATTTATGTCGGCTTGGGTCCATTAGTTGTAATTGTACCTCCTAGTATCCTATATATACGAAGGAGACATTTTCATTTGGAATCATCTGGTATTTTTGAATTCATGTAATGTATAAGGAGGTTTCCCCCTCGAAGAGGCTTATTATCTAAATTTATCTCTTTGTCAAGGCGTGGAGTACTTATTCTGAGGTTTTTATGCTATTTTGATATTTGGTTCTTAACAACAGCCATGGAGGGAGAATTCTAGAGCATGCTGGAGTTTAATTGGAGCGAATTGGATCTGGAAAACTGAAGAGCCAGGTGTTCATGCATGAAGAGTGAACTCCTGTGTGAGTTGTACTAAAAAAACAAGAGTTTTTTGTTGGTTTGTCGATAGTTTTCCTAGCAAAAAGTTCCCTTGAGTTCTTAGCTGACAAGTTTTTGGTTACATGTGCCAGAGAGACTGTTATAAATGAATGGGGCACCCGAGGGACTGAGATAAGTGAAGGGGTACATTCCTTGGGTTGGACAGGTCAAGAGGAAGAGAGATTGTGGAAAGTTAGGATAGTTGTAGGAGAATATCAGTTGGGTTGAGAGATTTATGAATTGTGAGTGGACTGTGAGAGACCACCCTCTTTTTTGGATTGCTAGCCTCATCTCGGGGATGAATGGCTATGGAGATTTGGAACAATCAGTCTATGGTTGGGTGGAATGTCCGGCCCAAACAACCGGTTGCACAACTCATGTTTAAATATAAGTTTTTTATCTTGTTGTCGTGATATTTACATATGTTATTTATTTGCATGAACTATGTGTATTTGAGAATGATTTGTATGTTGTTGTGTGAATGATTAAGATGCATTCATGTTAATTTGGTATTCTTTAGATGCATCTATTTTATGGTTATGAGAAACAACTAAATATGTTTTAATTTCATAATTGTAAGCTACAAGAAATCAACTAACAGTAAAAGAATCAATTTAGTTCGAAAATTTTTTGTTTTTATGTTTATTCCGCACTATAATGTCCCTTGGTTGGGCTGGGAGACGTTACAGTAATAAATTGGGTCAAGGTCCACTGGTAACACTACTAAGAATATGATGGAATTTAGGAATTGGAATCGCAAATGGAAAAGATTTACTCTCATTTGTTTGATAATGAGATGGATTTTATCCATAGCCCTTGTTAGTGGGGGAGGATTTAAACACCCCAATGTTTGGTTGATGATTTAGTTTTTACTAATAGGAATTGGTGTTCTATACTCATGATCCACTCATTGTTTTCTTATATTGATGATTTATTATGATAGACCAAGACATATATGCAATTGTTAGATTGTGATGAGAATTGATATTCCTTGTTATTGATTGACATAACATTATCTTTGATGATGATTTAGTCCTTGTAATAATGTAGTTGAAATTATACACTTATGGAATAACATGTTTTATGTTATGATGATATTTATTATAATAATTATGTTGAATATACATTGGTATTTTGGAAAGAGTAATCTATAAATGTTGATACAATGATTTAAATATGGGGAAATTCACTCAAGGTAAGGGCTCATGACTTGATGAGGATGACCACCATATCCTAGAGCCTATAAATCCTCAAGGAAGGAAAAAAACTTGAGAAAATGACCTTTAATGTTAACTTGAATAGAAAAAAAAAGAAACGAGAAAGAGTTGTAACTTTATTTTACCTTAACACTTGTAAATTCACCCTACCATGAGAAGGGGGAAGGTCAAGAAACAAATCTTGGGATGATGTTACATTTGGGAAGGATTATGAAAGAATTTTCCTACCTTGTAAAGGTGATGGTTGGATGTTCTGAGATATTATTATTGATGTGCACCTATGATTGGAATTGTGTTCTTTGTAAAGTAGATTATTAGTTTCTCTAACTTGGAATGAGTGGACTAAGAGGTTGGGGTGTACTACCCATTGATGGGGGTACTAAGGCTTATTTCTTTCTTGGCTACTTGTATTATTTTTTTGGGTCCTTGGGACACCATTGTTGGGTGTGAGTGTTTTTAGGATATTTAAACACTTAGGAGTTAGTTTATATCAACTTGGTCTAATCTGTCATTAGGTAAAAGTGTTTTTAGTAATGTGTTTATTTAGTATGAATTTGTAGTTAGGTAATAAAACAGTCACAATATGTTCCCGACATAGAGTGATCTGATGGCTCATATTCTCCTCAATCTTAACCAGTACATTGATCTGTGACTTAACACCCGATTGGTCCATGATATCTATTTAAAGAGAATGGAGGGTCATTTGTTGATGATTGATTGTGAGAAAATCTCTTGTAAATCTCTTTGTAATATTTTCTTTTGCATTAATGAATTTCTCCAAGTGGTCGCATTGGCTGAGGTCGTGGATGTTTCCCCACATGTGTTTTACTAGGTAAAAGCATCAGTGTGTGGATGTTTTATCTAGTTATGTGAGTCGTTACTGAAGTTTTTCATCCTCTGTTGGAATACCTATGTTGTCGAACATGGTATTAGAGTGAATTTGAAGACCCACTCCCATTGTAGATCGAGATCGTGAAGCCATGTTTCCGCATCTTTGGTTTTTTCCATTTCCATATGTTTATGGGATAGGAGGTCTGCTACATTGTATTTGGAGCGCTCATTTCAATAAGGAATTCCTTTTTTCTTCACTTGAAAAAGTTTTCATTTTCCCAAGATATGACCATTTCAATCAGATCCGGAGGTGTAAATCTTGAACATGCTCTTCTAAATTTTTATAGAGATAACATTTCAGTTTTATTTTAATTTTTAGTTTTTTATTTCTGGGTTGCCACTCTTAAGAACTACATATTATCTTTTACCTACGCTATGTGTGATCTTGGAAAATAAAAAAACAAAGCAGAAAGGGTTTGCATGTTTGTGTATGCTCTTTGTTGTGCACTCTATGTGATCTTAGTAAATAAAAAATAGAGGGAAACTATGCATTTTCTAGGTAAGCTAACCGAAATCTAACCCTTGTTGTTGTCGAAAAGCAAATTTTCTTTGTATGTGAATGCATGAAAATAACTTTTTGTTGAGAATCCACTCCAAATCTGTCTTCCACAACAACACCCCCAAATCCTCCTTAAGACTATAATGTGTTTTGCACTAGCTCACTTGGTTGAAAGAAACTTTACTTAGTATGAGGTCTTGAGTTCAAGTCTCTTTTTTGTTACTTTTTTTTTTTAAGTTCATGCACTCATTGTAAAGTGCATTTAAAAGTAACTTCATTGTAAAAGTAATTCTTGCTTATTCTATAAAAGTGGGTCACTTCTTAAGTAACTTATTTAAAAGTGAGATTATAGGAAAATTTAGTAGGAGCATCACCATGTGGAACAACTACTTTCCACATGACTCTTTGGTTACTATTTATGTTTTTTTTTCAAAATGACATAATTTTCAGATCAGAAGTCCATTTTTAGTTCCTTTTTTTTTAAACGACCTATTTTTTTTAGATCTTTCCATCCAGACCATCAGTTTCATATTTTTCTTCATATTTTAATATGGAATCTCCCAATGATATTTTTCCTACCAGTACCAACTAATTCTCATGAAAGTCCCATATGAAATATGTATTAAGAAGTAAAGGATTGTACTTGATTACATTGGGAAAAGAACTAGAACCAACTGATGATGAACATAAATTCAAATGGGATAATAAGTGTGGCGAAGCATGTGGACTAATCTAAGTGTCCATCTCTCCTGATTGAAGGTTTCACCTTCAAGGAATTGATGCTGCTGATGCAACTTAGACTAAGCTTGAATTTGTGTTTGGTAAAAAAAATATTATTCGAGCCTACCAAATAGAAAATCAATTTATGACTCTAAGTCATAATGATTTTCCTTGCATTGAATATTATTTATCTAAGTTCAAAACACTTATACTTTTATGTATAGTCTGCAACATAGATCTGAAGGAAGACCGATGCATCTATATTATCCTTTCTAATCTTGGTAGTGAATATTTTGTCTTTGTATCTACCTTTTATGCCACTAGATATGCTCTAGAGAGTTCCTATAAATATCCCACTCTCAAGTATTTTTGTGATGATTTGATTAGAGAACAACATAAAGGTGTGCAACTTGGAGTGATTAGCACTACATGTACCTATAATGAATCCTTAGTGTCCCAACATAAATATAAATCCTCACCACAACAACAAGAAAAATCCCAAGAAGAAAAATCCTCACCACAACAACAAGTAAAACAAGGGTCCCAAACCCTCTTGTCTGAATTCTGCTCTTAATGGTGACAAAGGAGAAAAACAAAAAAATAAGAAGATTAAAAAAAATCACAACTTTTGTGGGAAATATGGTCATGTGGAGTCCAAATATTTTAAGAATATGGAACTTTTAGAAGCAATGATGAAGAAGCACAACATCAATATTGATTCTTCCTCTTCTTCTCATGTTCATGCACTTTCTTCTTTTAGTTTCTCCTTCAATGCAACTTCTACGTCGTCTTTTGATGAGTGGATTATTGATTCTAGAGAATCTTATCACATGGCTAAGGATAAAGCCATATTTTCTACTCTTAATGAATGTAACACCAAGAAAATATTTGTTAGTGATGATAGATCTCTTAGTGTTGTAGGCTCTGGCATAACTCAAGTAGATATTTGTCATTTCAATGATGTATTATGTGTTCCAAGTCTTTCCTGCAACCTTCTATCAGTGTACCAAATCACTCATTCAGGTGAAGGTAAAACTATAAAGTTTTAACCTCACTAAGTTGTAATCAAGAATTTAAAATATCCTAAGCATGTTTTTGCAACTGAAATTGTTGATTATATTACCATATTGTACAATTTTGACAACTTTGGATCATCATATTTTCCATTAGTTTTTGTTTCTCGTAGCGATGACTTGAGAAAACTTTGGCATGAGTGGTTTGGTCATATAAACTATCTCTCATTGCAACAACTATGTAATCAATAGATGGTGATTGGTCTTCCTCTGGTTTCTTGTAGAGATAGTGTTTATGTTGGTTGTGTTCTTGAAAAATATCATCGGGATAGTTTTGAAAAACATGCCTCTTGGCATACCTCGGCCCCTTTGCAACTTGTTCACCGTGAATTGTGTGGTATGCTTTATTATCCTTGTTTTTATGGGTGAAAGTATTTATTAACTTTCATTGATGACTTCTCCATACACACTTGCGTTTAATTATTAAAACTTAAGAGAGACGTGCTTGACAAGTTTTTGGCCTACAAGTCCCTTGTAGAAAAACAACATGGACATCAACTTCAAAGGTTAAGAACAGATAATAGAGGTGAATATGTGATTTTTTTTTTTACAAGTTATTGCACTACAGAGGGCATCCAAATGTAACACATTGTCACATATACACCACAACAAAATGGTGTTTTGAGAGAAACAATCACACATTAAAATAAATTGATAATTGTATGATCCAATCTAAGGGATTAAGTTTTAATTATTGGGTGGAAGCCATTAAATGTGAAAATTACATAGTAAATATTACTCCCACAAAGGCTCTAAAAAATATAACAACAAAAGAAGCATGGAATAAAATTAAGCTATATGTAAGCCACTTTTGTGTATTTGGCAGTGTGACATGGACTCACATTCTTGATGAGAAAAAGAAAGATTTACATACTAAAAGTGAGAAGTGTATTTTTGTTGGTTATTCTGAAAATGTCAAAGGTTACGTGCTTCTTCAACCTAATTCTAATTAAATTATTATTAAAAGAGATGTTAAATTTGATGAAAATATCTTGGCCTGCGAACCTAATTTGACATTTGTGCCTTCTTCGACCTGCGAGCCATATTCGGTGTTTGTTCCATAATTTGTTCCTATTTTGGTTTCTTCTTCTTTAGATGATGACAATGAGGATGAAAATCCACCTTTGTATGCTCACCTTCCTCTATATGAGTCCATTGAACATGAACCTACACCAGCACCACTACTTCTTATATGGCCCTGTTCAACACAAGAAGCAACTAGTGATCTTGCTGGTGATCCTTCATATAGGCATCAAACTCATTCCCAGTTCCAGTGAGCCTCTTCTCTTTTAGCTCAAGTTTTAGAGACTCATGACCCAAAAAAAAATTTATAAGCTTCAAGTCATCCAAATTGGGATACAAAAATGAATAAAGAGTATCACTCTTTAATGGTGAATGATACTTGGGATCTTGTAACTCTTCCAAAAGGAAGAAAACTTGTAAAATGTAAATGGGTGTACAAAAATAAGTATGCATAAGATTGAAGTCTTGAAAGAAACAAGGTTCAATTAGTTTCCAAAATATTCTCCCAAGTTGAAGGCATTGACTATAATGAAACATTTTTCCCTGTAGCAAAAAATAATTCCATATGCCTTGTTTTATCCCTTGCAACCTACACAAATGGGAGGTCCATACAAATTCTTGCATGGGAATTTGCAAGAAGAAATCTACATGGAAAAACCTCTTGTATATGTCTAGAATGACTCTACCCTTGTTTGTCTCCTTAATAAAACTCTTTATGGTCTTAAGAAGGCTTCTCGAGATTGGTATGCAAAAAAGGACAACTTTCTTCTTGGCATTGGCTTTTTCTTTATGTTTATGATCTTATCCTCATTGGTAGTGACCCTAAATTTTAATCCATGTGAAAACCATCCTTAAGAATTTGAAATGACCAACTTAGGATATTTGCACTATTTCTTTGGCCTCCAAGTATTGCAAACCAAGGAGGGAATCTTTCTTTCCTAGTCTAAGTATGCTTTTGACCTTCTTCACCACTTTCACATGCATGATTCTAAACCAATCCCTTCTCCCTTCCATTCTAGATTCAAACTTGTTTCCACTTGTATTTCTCTCAAAGTTGATACCACTTTATACCATCAGTTAGTTGGTAGCCTCTTATACTTGACTCATACCCATCCTCATATTTCCTCTGATGTTGATCTTGTTTCTCGGTATATGAAAACATCCCATGAAATCCATTGGAAAGAAACTAAAAGGATACTTCAGTATGTATGGGGTATAGTTTAGTTTGAGATAAATTACAGTTTAGGGGGAAATCCTTTATTAGTTGGTTTCATTGATTTAGATGGACCAACAACCCTGATGATTGAAAGTATACTACATGTTATGTTTTCATCCTTGGTTTAGAACTTGTCACTTGGGCCTCTAAGAAAGAATAGGCCATTGCTCTTTCTTTAGCAGAAGTAGAGTATTGAGCAATGATTAATGCAAGTCAAGAATCCTTGTGGCTTCAATATATCCTTTCAGAGTTTGGATTCAAGTAACAACATTTGACCACCCTTTGGTGCAACAATTAGAGTACCATAAATCTCACCAAAGATCTGGTTCAATATCATCTTAGCAAACACATCGAGCGACGCATGCACTTTATCAAAAAAATAATTCATGATCGAGTTATTCAAGTGTTATTTTCCCCTATAGAATATCAAGTTGCAGACATTTTCACAAAGTCTCTTACAGAAGTGAGGTTTTTCAAACTTTGATCTATGTTAGGAGTTCAAGAAGTTGTCATTAAGGGGGGATAGGCTGTAATGTCTCCTTCCTTCTCCTATTGTGTTACCTTTATAAATCCTTCAATCCTATCCCAATTTGTTAAAGGGGGGATGTTAGGATATTTATACACTTAGGAGTTAGTTAAGATCAACTTGGTGTAATGTGTCATTAGGTAAATGTGTGTTTCTTAACATGTGTTTCTTAATGTGTGTTTCTTTAGTATGCATGTGTATTTAGGTAATCCGATGGTCACGATATGTTCTTGACATAGACTGATCTGATGAATCATATTCTCCTTGATCTTAATGGCTACATTGATATGTGGCTTAACACCTGATTGGTCCATGATCTTTATTTAAAGAGCATTGAGGGTCATTTGTTGATGATCAATTATGAGAAACTCTCTTGTAAATCTCCTTGTAATATTTTTTTTTCATTAATAAATTGCTCCAAGTGGTCGTGTTGGATGGGGCCATGGATGTTTTCCCACAAGGGTTTTACCATGCAAAAACACCAATGTGTTGATCTTTGATCTGGTTGTGTGAGTGGTTACTGAAGGTTTTCGTCCTCTATTGGAATACAGGTGTTGTCAAACAATTGTGTTGACTAGGAATGAGAGTGGTAGTAATATCCTTGCAAAAAGGCACCATTTTTTAGTGGAGTTGTGATCACTAGGGGCGAGGGTGGTACTAAGACCCATGTACACCATACATTAGCAGTTTCTGGGAGTGTTGTAGACAAGGAACCTCTCCACCACATGAGGTTTATTAGTGATGAATTTATCTATGATATTCCTTTGGGAACTATGAATTACTTGTACATAATTTTTTGTGCCCTAAAATTTCTCACCTCAATGAGCTTGAGCCCTACTTACGGGGAAACCCCTATTAAGGTAGTTGCATTGGTTGGGTGGAAAATTGAACCTTTTGATTAGTTTACTGACAGTTGGATCATGGGATTCTGGAGCATTGTTCTATCAACACTTGGACTTCAGTGAGCTAAGGGTTACATGCACTTATTATCATGTTTTAATTGTGTCTTATTGGTTATATTGATTAAATAGTATAGTGGTTATATGTTTTTATGGAATCATGGAAAGCCTCCTTATCCTACGTTTCTATTGGCATGCCTCCTTAAATCAAACAAGGCATATGTATGTATGTATGTATGTATGTATGCATGTATGCATATGTATATGTATATGTATATGTATATGTGCTTTGTTTTATTTAAATCTAGTTTATCTTACTATGCTTTAGTATTAAAGGGAAACAAGTTTGTGGTTAAGGGGAGACCTTGAGGCATTATTACATGCATGTTTGCCCCAAAGCTATTTTAAAACACTATAACACCAATGATATGAGAGCGCCACCATCAATATGGCACATAGTGTTATAGTGTTTTAAAATAGATTTGGGGCAAGAATGCATTTAACAATGCCTCAATGTGTCCCCTTAACTACAAACATTTTTTTCCTTTAAGATTAAAGCGTAGTAAGATAAACTAGATTTAAATCACACACACACACATTTTCCAAAAGAAAAAAATGCTTACATTCAAGATTGATAAATATACATGTTACCATCCCCTGATAGGGAAAATAAATTTACCATCCTCATACACTTATAGCTACCAAAAACAGTATCTCCAAAACGGTGGCACAAGTCCAAAAATAATTACACTGTACCAAGTCAAAATGTGAAATGTTACCATCATAACTAACATACAAATGTTTACTAAAGCCCATAGGAAGTCAACATATCCAAATAAAAGAAACAAATATCAAAGGAGAAATTCTATGGAGTCATGCTCCTCCCCATCCTTAAATTCATATAAACTAAAGGGCCCGACCGGAAGAGAGAGGGATTCTTTTCACAAAGTATCTGCCTAAGTATTTAGTTCCTTGAATATGTGGATAAATGAAAATCATTCAAAATAAGATATTAAAGCATGGGTTGAAGATGCACATTCACCACCGAAACCTTATTATTTTCCCAATTCACTACTAATTTAGAATCACCAAGGACCTGTAACTTACTCAATGTTGTCATAGAAACCTCCTCCAACAATGTCCAAAAAGAAATAAATTCAATATGATTGTTCGACCCACGACCTAGAGAGTATCTGATGTGAATGTAGTGCGATTAGATTAAAACCCGAACCACACCCACACCATAGAAAGGGCGATGACCCTAGCTGGCACCATAAAAAAATCCCCAAGGGATTTCAAAATTCAACTCTACCATTGCTAACAAATGTAGATTTTTGGGCCCAATATGCTTGAGGATATTATAGGTTCCATAAAACTTTGGAGAAATATTATGTTAGTGATTATATTTGAGGGAGTTTTTCTTATATTATAGTTGCAGGTGGAGGAACACTTGATCCCATTCAAAATGGAGTTCAGAGTGATATTGTTGGATGCAAGCCTAGCCAGGAAGAAAGGCTATTTTTGGAGGAGAATCATGCAAGGAGGAAAAGACAATTGGAAGGAAAATCAACACATGTAAGAGAAGCAGGTGAGGCGTGCATGCAAGGAAGACCTAACGACACTAGGTTTAGGGTTTTTGTAATGTATTGTAATGGTTGGTGAGCCAATGATATAAATAAGTAGTATTTGGAAGATGAGAGAGAGACGACAGAGAGAGAGATCGAAATAGATACACATAGGAAGAGAGAGTTGTAAGAAATGTACGATTCATTAAGGTGGTGAGCTAGGGATGTAGTGAGTGACTTGTCCTGAGGATTAGATTGCAGGTTTAGGAGCCTAGTACGATCTAGTCAGCCTCACAAGGATTGAGGAGCCTGTGAAGAGAATGAGATATAAGATTGCAACCATGCACAACATGATATATTATTGAACCATAATAAAAGATTGAGAGCCAGATCTTTGTTGATGTAGCCCAGGAGGGGTGAACCATGGTAACACTTGTGTTATGTCAATGCATGTATGCATCTTTATTACTGTTAGATAGTGAATGTTAGATGAATGAATTAAATAGTTACATCTGATATTCGACATGCATGAATAGAAGGAATGTTATAAATTGATGTTAGACTGACTGGATGAAGAATATAGAGTACAAACACATATATCTACTCATTCTCAGGTTTCAAACACTTGATTATTGCAGTCACCCATAGAGCTATCTCGGGTGAGACTATGCAGTACAATCTGTGTGTTGCGTTTCCTTCTAGTCTTCCAGAGAGACCGATAGTTTTAGAGGTCTTTTGTTGGGAGCTTATCAAATCTAAACCAGGGTCAATATATGAGACTAAGGTAGAATCATAATAACCCATAAAGAACCATAGTAAAATAAGTATAATCTAAATCTAACAAATGGTTCAAGTCCGACAAATGGTTCCGATGTTGGTTGGATGGAAGAAAATGGGATTGAGTATATGAGATCTATTGAAGACGCATCAAAAGAATGCTAGATTAGATGTTGGGAAAATGAGAATATAAAAGGGGATGTTGAGAACATGGAATCCCATGAAGGCAGAGATAGAGATTTGGTTGAAGACAAAGGAGCTAGAGTTTGCGCAGAAAGATAATAGAAACCCGAAGTTGACACCGTGCAAATATCTAGACAAGTACGTATTCACCGACTTTCATGAAGTATTTTTCTATGATTTCCTGCATGTATTGCAAGAGTGGATAAAAATATTGAAAGAAAACCATCCTACAAATTGGATCAAACAACTAGAGTGGAATCCTGAAGATATCGCACAGTTACAACGAGTTGATAATAAGTTTATGCGTGCAGTAGATTTCTGGTTAGATAACATTGTTGTAGGATTTATCACATAATTTACAATAGATACAATGAAGTCATACAACGCAGCTGAAAAAGAGTTCTTGAATGTACCTCGAGGTAGGTACATCAAATCATTATATACTTCCATTAAGATATTACTATATAACAAAGGTGTAATGACAATGGAGTCATAAAACTAAACTTCCTTGCACGCATCTGGGAAGGGGGGAAGCACTGGAAGGAGAAGGAGAAATGGAAGGAGAAGGGGATAAAGGAAAGAAGGAGGAGGCCTTGGACCCAATTATGATGGAATAAGAACAGATCAAGAGGATCATGGCAACAACTAGGAAGATGTGCAGTGGAGTACCCTGTTAGCTCCCAAAATGAATCCGTTACTATGGTTGCATTTTGTGGTTGATAGCATGGCTATTGGTAGTTTTCTCAAGTTTGGTTTTGAGCTTTTCTAGTAGCAAGACTTAGGTTTTGATTTTTGTCTTAGAAATAAGACAACCCATAAAGGTATTCTCTTTAAAATTTTCATAAAATTCTTTCAACAGCTAACGCGTGTTTTAAAGATGATGGTTAGCTGGTGAAAGTGGTGATTTTCAACAACTAAGGAGAATTTCTCACGGGTCGTGCGCTGGTGAAAGCGACGATTTTCAACAACCGAGGAGCACTTCTCATGAGACATTAGCTAGTGAAAGCGGGAATCACGTGTGATTTATCCACGTTTTAAAAAATCAAATGATGATACGCTCAGCCCACGTCATGCAATCAAGTGTGATGCAGTGGTGAAAGTGGATAATGATGGAGACTTGGGTTTGCACGTCTAACTCAGATTGCAAAGAGGATCTCATTCAGTAACGCATGATTCACAATCATGGCGTCGGAAATGGTGAATTTGAATCCATCATCGCAGGTACAGGTGCAGTACTACTTGGATGACTACATCAAACCGGCTCATCGCTTCCCCAACACGCATCGCTCACAAATGTATGTTAAGTTTTTAATGTTGAAAGACAGAGCCGAGTGCTTTCACCAGCGCAAGACCTCATCCCGAACAACAGATTACATAATTTGGTGTGCAGAATTGTTTCGGGTTTTGAGTTGCAGATGGCGAGGAGACACGGTGGTTCTTTACTGAGAAAAGAATTGGACAGTCTATCCTTCCTACAGATGCATCCAGAAGTGCAAAAACACTTCTCAAACGCAGGTTGTATGGAATTTGTTGAAAAGTTACAGAATGGCTGTCATGAATCAACAACAGAAGCGTTTGCTAAAACGTTTGATGGAAATAAAGCTTGTGTTGGGTCCTTGGAGATCATCATGGATGAAGCTGCCATCGCTGCAGCGACCAGCTTACCAAGGTCGGGCCAGAGTTGGTTCAAAATGACTGCCACCAAAAACTTAAATTTCAGAGCATATTTGAAGGAAGAATTCAGACATAATGCATGGAAGAAGAGCATGCCAGTTTCCCATTTAGAAGATGAGTGGCAGGATTTGTTTAAGGGCATCCAAATCTACATAACTTTAGAAGGCAGGTATGACAAACTGATGTTGTATCATTTCAAGCTCTTAGACCATTTCACAGGTAAAACTCTCCTAAATCTACCTTTCTTCTTGCATAAGAGCTTAACTAAGGTCTACAAAAAGATTAGAGTTGAACCTATAAGCATGAAGAACACTCTTTTCCACTTTGGCCTTATTAAATTGATCATTCTGGAGGAGTTAAGACAGAAGGGAAGGACCTGGCAGCATTTTCTTTTTTGGGAGGGCTTTGAAACTCAAACTCAGCCCGTGAATGAACAGGGGAAAGCTGGAAAGAAGCAATTGACTCCTCAAAGCAGCTTGAGGAAGAGGATAACCCTTCCAGGACCTCTAGAAGATAGAATCTCTGGTGTGAAATCTCACAGGTCAAAGAAAAAATTGAATTTTGAAACTACAGAGCAACCTACAGAAAGGAAAACAAACATCTTGAACCTGCCATACACAAACTCAGAACCAGAGCAAGAAGATGAGAGCCCTGTCATCAAAAGTCCTGAACATTCCATTGAGTTTGCACAGAATTATGAGACCTTTACTCACACTAAGGAAGGGGAAACATCAAAGAGCACTAAGTCGAAGAAAACACAGAAAATCAAGCATCTCAAAGAAGTGATCGCTCAGCAGGAGGTCTTAGAGAGGGTAATAAAAGAAAGATACAAGAAGCTGCCTGATAATTTTGCAGAAACTAATGTTGCATTTGAAAAGCTGGCTAGTGAAAGTGTCAAGGAAAAGAAGAGGAAACAAAAAATCACCAAATACTATAACAGTCTATGGTGGCTAACAAAGCGCCTTAAAAGGAAAATCAGAAAATTGAAGCAAAAGCAAAAATCACACCCAGATTTGTAGGTTCTTGCTCAAGTTGCTGTGAACATGCAAGGGGATAAAGCAGAGACACATTGAGTTTTTGATGAAATCGCAGTTTTGGAGTTGAAAGTTCATTTTGGGCTAAGGCAGATCTTTCACCAGCGCACAGCGCAATTTTACAACCAGTTAGCTGGTGAAAGGCAATGCTTTCACCAGCTAACCAGCGAATCATAAGGCAAGTTAGCTGGTGAACGCAGAAAAAACATTTTTGAGAGCTAAGGGCGGAGCAAGTCATTTTTCATAGGTTTTAAAGAGGTTCCAGAGTATCAAAGGGATAACAACTTGATCGAAAAGGACTTTGCATCAGAGATTCGTGGGAGTTTTTGAGAATCACATGATAAATTGATTTCCTCAAGTATCGACTATGAACATTGAAGAAATCCAACTGCCAAGACAGGTGCCTTTGCCATGTTTCATAACATCACAGATTCCAGGAGCTGAAGGATACAGATGTCAAATTTTGAGATTGAAGCAATTCGAATGCTAGTTTAGTTATTAAGTCTTTGTTATCAAGTTGCTTAGTTAGATGTGAATTGCTATTTTTAGATACAGATCCAAGTTTTTAGGATCTTAAAAAACTGATTGTAAAAGTCTATAAATGCCTATATTTTCTAAGAGACAAGGGTTCAAACTGGGAGATATTTTGTGCTACTGTATAGACTCTTTTTACAGAAATAAAGTTCAGTTTCCTTTCGTTTTCAATATCAGAAATCCATCTTTCCCTTTTTGTACTTTGTTTCAGTTTATTTTAGCTTATGAAGACTGTTATCTCTTTATTAAGCTCATAGAATTGAAGTAAAGGATTTCTTTCTATCTTACATTAAGCCCTACATTCAGTTGTATTTGGCAATCAAGAATAGTGTTCTTCATCCTCTCCTTCAATTTACTTGATCTGATTATTGTTTCCTGAAAGCCTGTTTCTTTAGATATATGATGAGTGTCTATTACATTGATCATTAAAGACCCCATTGTCCCAAGCATATATACACATTATTTCTAAGTTACCAAGCATCCTTAGCCTACAATCCTAAGGAGTTTCTTGGAGTGATAACAAATTGGCGCCGTTGTTGGGGAGGCGAAATTCAAGTTCTGCTTTCCTGGGATACGACACAGAGCTGATATTTGATGATAGACAAAGATTAGACATTTTAGTTGGTTGTAATTGTCTACCTGGAGACTCCACAAGTTCATCCTGGCTCCTAAGAGGATCAGTACTAGAGTGAATCCTCAAGAATCACCTATCACACCAGTGTCCAATCCAGAACTAATTCTCAGGAAAGGAAAGACAATTTAAGGTCAAACTTCAAGATCAGATACAAAAGGTAATCCTCTTTTCAATTCTGGAAAATCTACTACAGAAAAATTTGAGTTCTTTTCAGAGAGCATTGATGAAAAAACAACTGTAAATTCTGTAGAAGAACAAATTCTTTTTGATAAACAAAAAAATCCTAATGATGATAAATTGATAGATGTAAATTTGATTGAAAAAACACCCAAGACTTTAGAAAGTAGTCACAGTTCTTCTTCCCTTGAGTCTTTTCATTCTTAGCAAT